>VZQC01001008.1:3992289-4028800 GCA_009823505.1 Rhizomys pruinosus
ATGAGTACAAGCATCCTTCATGCAAAACCTATTGCAGCTGTTGTGCCCAAACACTACAGCCCCACCATCCAGTGGGGGGTGACAGGTTTTTGTACAATC
Source organism: Rhizomys pruinosus (assembly GCA_009823505.1). Taxonomy (NCBI): domain Eukaryota; kingdom Metazoa; phylum Chordata; class Mammalia; order Rodentia; family Spalacidae; genus Rhizomys; species Rhizomys pruinosus. The sequence continues at coordinate 3,992,389 of VZQC01001008.1, forward strand.
AAGTTGATCAAATAGTGTCCAGACTACATTGTCTGTAGTTTACCATTCCCCCAATCGCAAGCCCTTACATTTACCATGCCCCCTCTTCCGCAAGGTTGTTCCCTAGGCTTAGAAAGGGGCACAGGTGGATGATGAGGTAAAAACAGTCCACTCCTCTGGAGCTGTTGTTTGGACTCTGGTCAATTCTGGCTGTTTCCTTTCATGGGCTGACATTTTGTCCAGGAATAACCTTTCGATCCTACTAATGAAGAACAGCAATTAGATATATATGGTATTTAAACATTTTAATTATTATGGTAGGTTACTTTAGCAGTAGACACAATGTTTGGATATGTTAATTCCATGAATTACAATTTTCCTGTTATATATGACAGGGGTCTATTCTGTGGCTTATAACATCTAACCTGCTAGAGGATGTTAGCTTGTGGCACCTCATGGGTTTATTCCTCCAAGGGGGAGCCACTAGCCAATTATTGATTTTGGGATATACAGACACATGTGTCCATGTGCACAGTATTCCAGGCATGGAGGTGTAGCTGGTGCTGACGGTGGAGTCTTGCTTGACTCAGGAGACCCATATATTGCTTTATTGGTTTAGTGGCCTTTGAACACTCTCTGGATTCCAGAGGCCATGCCACTTATGTTGGTCTCAATACATCTCCCATGTTAAGTCAGGTCTTCGGCAGAGGGTTTATTGCCTCCTCTCTGTGGTATCCCAACTTAGGGCAAGGAGCCCTTACCTTTTTGTGGGGCCTTGGATCCCCTGGCCAACATCTCCCTGGTTAGATAATCCATTGCTGATGTCAGAGCTCCTGTATTAATTTTTTGCCTGAGTGCATAGCCCTAGGAAAATGTGGTACATGTACACAATGGAGTTCTATGCAGCAGTAAAGAAAGACAACATCATGAACTTTGCAGGTAAATGGATGGAGCTAGAAGATATTATATTAAGTGAAGTAACACAGTCCCAGAAAAACAAATGACGAATGGTATCCCTCATCTGTGGATGCTAGCGTCAATAAACCAGTTGTAAATATTTCTTGTGGAGAGGGATGCATATTAAAAGAACAACAACAGAAAGACTGCGTCAGAAAACTGACTGAAATGGTGAATCGGGAGGGGTGAGAGGGGCAGGAGAGGGACACGGGTGTATATTAGATTAATGTATATTTTATTGACGTGAGTTCAACAAGTATCCAATTTTGTCCAGACTCTGTTTACAGGTTACATGGTGTTTTAGGACTTAGTAAAAGTACATATGTGTATATTAAACAACATTGGTTTAAAGGTTTTGATAAAAACGGTAATGCACCTGAGTTAATTGGAAATATAAATTGTTGTTGCCCACATTTGTTTTACCTAAAATCTGTATAACAATAACTTTGGGATTGGCACATACAAATGTCCTCTATAATTTTTCTGTTGTACAGTATTATCTTGTAGCATTCTCTTTTACCTGTAGGATGATTTAACTTAAGGAATTAAGTTTGCTTCCCAAGTAAACAACATACAGTCACCCAAAAGAGCTTGGGTGAATTTGATGCATTAATTTTCTTTTCCAGAGATAAAGCCCATTTTTAATTCAGAGACAAAAAATGGGGGAGAGATTTAGGACAAAATTGCTTCATATAATACCAAATATTATTGCTTTAAAAGCTTTATTTTCATAGTTAAATATGTAAATTAATTTTTATATTATTTGGGCAAAGTTTTAAGCCTTTAATCAATTTGTTGTGGTTCCACCTGGAATTGATTTGAATTAGTTGTTCTATCATAAGAGGGTTTCAACTTTACTGTCAACATTTTCCAGGTTCTTCAGTGTAGTCCATTCTTGATTTTCTGATATTTTCCATTCACTCTTTTTCCATATGAACCAAACTTTTTGTCACGTGTCTGCCCCTCTTGGATTCTTCCATTACTTTCTTTAATGTACAAACTGCTTCTGCACCTGACAGCCTTCCCTCTATTGTTTGTCTTCTTGCCCCATCTGCCTATAGACCCTCTACCTTCACTCAATTCTTGTCAACTTTCATATCCACATTTATTCACATTGCTTTCCACACTATTTCTTAAGGTGTGTAAACATTTGTTTAATTGCTTAACACTATCCATGTATTTTAGTTTCTGTTCTATGGAATGCACACATTCCCCCATGAGAAGAAAAAAGCAGAAAAGTCAGAAAGTCAACAATGAACAATGGAAGACCAACCTGCAGAAGGCATACAGGCAAAGGCAATCCATGCCACCATTCAGCAACATCTTTTGAGGTGAGGGTAACCAGCACATTCTTCACACATTCTGCATAGTAATCTAATACATAATACATGATAGGTTGATGGAAAGCAACAGTAGAAAACTTAGGTCAGAGTGCAAACACAATTCATAGAATACGAGAGGATATGTACAAGTAATATATCTAATACAGAGTGATTGTCCATGTCCATTGCTGCTCTATTCACAATAGCCAGGAAATGGAAAGAGCATAGATGACCATCAACTGATAAATGACTGATAAATATTGGTCCATTTACACAATGGAATATTCATCTATTAAAAATGAAATTAAGAGATTCACAGGTAATGGAAGTGGAAACAATCATCCTGAAAGAAGTAGCTCAGTCCCAGAATGACAAACATAGCATGTTTTCTCTCATGTGTGGATGTGAGCTTTGCATCCCCCCTGTGTGTGTGCATGTGTGCACATGCATTATTTAGAATGCTCACAGAAATAAACTAGCAAGAATCCATGGTGGATGGTAGAATATTTTAAGAGAAGGGATATAGAGTATAGTGATATAAAGAGGGGAAAGATTAAACGTGCTGGGGAATGGGAGGGTAAGGTACAGAAGGGAATATGAGGAGGATTAACTAATTCTAAAGGTCCTTTGAAAAAAAATATGGAACCTTTTCCTGTAGAAACTCTCTAAAATATATACATATATACAAATAAAAATAATTTAAGTAGAATTACCCTATAATATGTGGATAGTTGTCAATTAGGCACCTTATCTTAGCAAATAAAACCCCTAGTAACAAAAATAGGTTACTTTTCTTTGAACTGTTGGCCAGTGGGTTCCCACAGATGAGACCTAAACATTATAGTCTGTGGCCATTGCCCTTGGTTCCCTTCCAGAATTTGATGGCAAGATCCTATTGGTGAAGACAGCACATACTTGAGTCAAGTAGGTGCTGAACTAGAAGCTTCATACTTACTTGGTGATTTTCATAGTTATGTGTATTGCGTATTTTATTAAAGGAGAAACATAATCATCAAGGTTACCTAGTATGAAACTCTGTGAGCTAAAATAAAGAATGGTCTGGCAAACTATGCCCAATAACAGTACAGATATTATAGGATAACCAATCACTCTCTGATTGGATTTGAAGTCTATATCTTGAGTTGGAACTCATGCCTGGCAGTGTTTTCAGGGCCAAGAACTTGGGCTGAGATAGGTCATAGGCCCTAGAGGAAAACCTACTACTAATATTCTGCTAAATGGATATAGCATTCAAGTTGCTTTTAATGACTTATTGCTAAAACCCTCAACACTCATCAGAGAAGCATTTTGCACTAGAAGATAATTAACACCAAGACCCAAAACTGGTCAATGTGTAGAAAATAAAAGACTTTGGAGTTCTCAGCCCTAAGTGGGAGATCTATGTCACAGCCCTCCTCCAAAGATTAAAGAATATTCACAAAAGAGGGGCAGAATAAGTGTATAAGCCAGATGTGGTGGATGCTTAGAATCAAACAGTGCTTTCAAGATAGCAGTGCAGGTGTACTTATGAAATCATAACAATTGTGGGAGTATGTGCAAAACTTACTAAGGCTCAAGACAGACAAAAATCTAAGAATGGAGGGGTGAGGGAAAGTGAACATGATGTCTCAAGCTTAGCTGAGGGGATATTGGCATTTAATAGTTCTAGGGAGAGGAAAAGTCAGTTTTCTTTAAGGGTGACCTCCTGGCAAATCAGTCATGCTCTATAGCAGTTTCCATCCACACCTAAGAGTATTTGGCAACATAAATACTAGAGAAAGCAAAATGACATGCAGGTGGGTGTGTATGAGGTAGGGGTGGAACTGGAAGGAGAAATGAGTGTGAGAAATATGATCAAAATACAATGTGTGAAATGCTCAAAGAATTAATAATTTTTTTTATTTTGGCGTTCACATTTTTCCCTTTAGTTTTACATTACTCTAAAATATGAATACATATCTTCCATCCATATATGGTAATTACAATGTCTGAAAGTAAGTGATAGGTCAATTCTAGAGCCCATTAAGAGATTTGCATTCTAACAGCACAGTTGCTTTCAGATAAAAAGATATATAGCAATAACGTTACTCAGCTTGCCTTTCAACTGGAGATTTGGTGTTAGCATCCACAAATGATGGAAACCATTCGCCTCTTTTTTTTTCTGGGGCTGTGTTACTTCACTTAGCATAGTGGCTTCGAGTTCCATCCATTTACCTGCAAAGTTCATGATGTTATCTTTCTTTACTGCTGAATAGTACTCCATTGTGTAGATGTACCACATTTTTGTCATCCACTCGTCTGTAGAGGGGCATTTGGATTGGTTCCAGCTCTGTGATATTGTGAAGAGAGCTGCAATAAACATGGATGTGCATGTATCTTTCCAGCATCCAGAAGGCTAAGTTACACCAGCCTGATACTTTTAACTACTCTATAATAGTTTAGAAAATGTTTAGATAAAAGCTCAAGCAGCCTTGTATAAGAAAGACTAAGAAGCACTCCCATAAAATAAGTACTGTGGTTAGACACAATGTGATGATAAACTAGGTTTTTTTTCTCATTCTTTTGATTTTATATTACTCTAAAATATGCATATATGCCCTCCATACATATACCAAAATTCCAAAGACTGAAAATAAATGGTAGGTTAATTGTAGAACCTGTCTAGGGATTTACAATATAAGAGCACAGTTGTTTTCAGATCATAAGGAACATAACATTAACTTTGCTTAGTTTGCCTTATAACTAGGTACTTGGTGCTAGCATCCACAGATAAGGGATACCATTTATCCTTTGTTTTTCTGGGACTGTGTTATTTCACTTAACATAATATCTTTGAGTTCCATCCATTTACCTGCAAAGTTCATGAGGTCATCTTTCTTTACCACTGCATAGAACTCCATTGTGTAGATGTACCACATTTTTTCTATCCACTCATCAGTTGAGAGGCACTTGGGTTTGTTCAAGCTCTTTGCTATTGTGAAGAGAGCTGCAATAAACATATTGTGCATGTATCTCTGCAGTAGGATGTGCTACCGACTGGCCCTCCAGGGGTCGTGGGTATCCAGGGTCCTCTTGGCAGGAAAAACACAGGGTNTCAGCTTGCCAAGGCACCCGGTTCCTACCTGTCTCCCCTTCTTCCTGCCGCTGGGCTCAGGAGATCTCAAATCCGTTATTTTTTCTTAAAGGAGGAGCCCACCATCTGCCTTTAATTAAATAATGCCTCCCATCATACATGACTGCCACTGGAATTCCCATTTTACTCAGTAACAGTCATGATATAAAACATCATTTTTACCTGATTATCCTATTTTGAACTTTCTTCAAATAATTTATTATTTTGTAATTGGTCTATGATATCACCCAATGTAATGTTGTTTTTTAATGACTTTTTGCAAGAGCCTTTAAGAAAGGAGGGTCGTACTAAAAAATATTTTTATATTTAATTTGACTAAGATTTACAGAAAGTTCCTGCTCCAAGAATGGTCTAAAACTGGGGGGGAGGTATTTGGCTATTATTGCCAACTCCTGGAACATCTAGGTAACTCTGTCCTTTGTTTATAAGGAACATTTAATTAAACTTGAGAGAGGACTTTATTGTATTCAGAAAATATATTATAACTAAGAAAGACAGCATGCCAAGCCCAGCACCAAGGAAGCGTGACATCTTAGGAGCATATTGGGAAATGGTCAAGGCCGAGCACTCTGTCAGGGACCTCCAGGGGGTCAGGCCCCGAAGGACTTTGCTCCCCTGCCTGCCTCGAATATGACTTTCATCACAGCTCATACGCAGGCGACACTGGAGTTGGTGTAACAGCTCTCGGTTTTTTGTTTTAAAGACGCAGCTCCGTCAGATCACGCTTAACCGAGTGGATGGATCTTAGCATGAGTCTGAAAAGGCAAGGAAAAAGGAGTACAGCCATAACAATGAGAAGTAATACAACTCCAATGAGTATAAAATACTGTGTCCAATCTAATGGATTAAGGGCTTTAATTCCACTCTCAAGGCCAGATGCCAGAGCTTCTAATTTATCATTATCCAAATGAGGCTTACTCAGAGCAGTGATGCCTTTCTGCAAATCATCCAAATTATGGGTAATATCAGTATCTTTCCAAACACCCTGAAGGTGATTTTTAACTTTTTCCCATTGTTTTGAGGCATTATAAGGTAAAGGCATGATGCAAAAGGTGGCATGACATCGGGTCTCCATCCTGGTTTTTATATTTGCTATATCCTGTCCAAGGGCCAAACCACTTCTTCTAAAGCATTTATTTTTGACTCTAGATTTCTATCTATAATAGATTGTTCTGTAAGTGCAACTGAAATATTTTTGTTCATTTCATTTACAAAGTGAGCTGTATGTATTTCCTTTACCAAAGCTGTAGTTGAAAGTGCAAAGGAAGTTAAAATTGCAATAAGAGCAGTAATACCCAAAATAAGAGTAGCTATAAATCTTTTAGGTCTTAAGAGAGCATTAAGTGTTTCTAAAGTGTGCAAAGCAGTATTTTCATACCAAGGATCCTGTTTCAGGTCAACAGGAAGCATTACATATGGTGGTCTCTTTACTAAAATCATTACAGAATACTATTTATCCATACCAGAATTAATACAATTAGTAAGTTTACAGGCAGTATAATTAATAAGATATGAATTACCAACATGAGCAATATTTACTTGAAGTCTGGATCCTAATAATATAGCAAAAGGGTAAGATACACAAGCATGGGTAACCAAGGGAATGAGAGCTTTATCAGTGGGTTTTTTCTGTAATATTATGTTGGCACTTGCTGCAAGTCTAAAAAGATCATAATGAGTGGCAGTGAGATTTTTAATTGGGTCCCTGGCAACCCAAATTGGTTCTACATATCCTGGAGAAAACCATCTCTGTAATTTTTGTGTGTTATCTTTATTTGTATAATTTTCATATTTTATGAGACCCACGTCACTTAGTCTTTTAAAATATTGAGAATAATCATAACCTCCTGACGAGATAGAGAAATCCCAAATTTCCAAATTAGTTCCTTCTGGGGTATGCTTTGAAGCAGGTATATATTTAAATCCACAAGAGAGCCATCGGGGATGAGTGTTAGAATTACCATTCCAAAATTGATTTATGTCTCTATATTTTTTAAGTCTCATTATTAATACGATATCCCAAAGTCATTATTTGTAATTCCCAAATGGACCTTGGTTCAAATTTCTTATCGGATGGTGATGGATCAGGTGAATCAGTAAGAAAGATCCGATAATTTACAGGCAGGCACCCTAAAGGAGGGTATCCATATAAAGCTAAGCAAATAGGAGGGGAGTCTGATCTCCCTTCAAAATTTAACAGAGCAGAACTATTTGGTCTCTCATCATAGTCCTGAGCTCCTCCAAGTAAATCTGTATCATTAGTTAATACCTTTATATGATCTGGGTCAAGCCAGCCCACAGGATGAATTAGAGGGGGTTTTGGTATATGTGCCCAATAACTTTCCCCATATGTGACAGTAGACTGAGCTGCAATTAAAGACAAAATAGCAAGAAAAATAAACTCAGGCATCAGCGGTTTCTGTTGAGAGGTCACGAGCTCCTTCGCTTCCTTTGTCAGGTATTTCAGCTGAGTCCAAGTTGGCATCTTCTTCAGAGTCAGGGCTTTTAAGGCTTCTGGTGTCATGTTCCTGGGAGACCTTGGGTGTGAGTCCCCATGCAATATCTGAAAAAGAGGGCTAAGTTCTCCTGCAGTGATTTTTAAATAAGGCCTAATCAAATTGATATTGCCTAATAATTTCTGATAGTAAATTCGGGAGCCTTAGGATTTAATCTTGATCAGCTCCTTCATTCTCCTCTCTTTCTAAAGAGGGGCTGAGAGGCTGCCCCAAATCTAATTTTTTGTATTTTTTTTTCACCTCTTCCACTTCTGAAAGAGGGGTCCCATCTTTATGGAATTTTAATTTACATTCACTCTTCCAATGTTTGCCTTTTTGGCATCTAGGGCACAACCCAGGAGGGGGTCCTTTTCTAGGATTCTTATTCTTTCTTCCCCCATTAGGGCAGGCCCTTTGCATATGTCCTGTCTCCCCACATTTAAAATATGTGTGATCTGAGGATCCTTGTCCTCCTCCATAAGTCTTTTTTACATAGGCGCTATAAGTCTGTCCCTTCATTGCTGCAGCAAAGGCCATACCTTGGACCACTGCTGGTGAGGCATCAACACAGGCTTTTATAAAGTCCTGTATAGTCCCTGTCTTTTTAATGGGCCTTATGAGGTCCTGACAGAGAGCATTAGCATTCTCCCATGCTAACTGTTTAAGCAAGATTTTTGTTCCCTCTGATTGTGGCAACATTCTGTGAATAGCTTCCTCAAGCCTAGAAACAAACTCCTGATAAGGCTCTTCATTTCCTTGCTTTATCCCTGATAGGTATACATATAGTGATAGAGTCAGAGTGCCCTCCACCAGAAACCAAGGACTAACCTTCTTAATAAAATCTAAGAAATCCTTCAAAGCCTTTTCTGAAACCTTTAATCCTCTTCCTGCCATCATATGTTTAAATACAGAAAGAAACATATTTTCTTGCTTTGACTCACCATGCCCCATGACTTCAATGATTACTCACGCTTAACCGATGATGTGACTTTCATCACAGCTCATATGCAGGCGACACTGGAGTTGGTGTAACACTTAGGGTCAGTTTCATGTGAAATCTTCCTACTAATACAGCTTTTAGGGTCACTTGATTTCAGACTTCACGTTGAGGAAAAGATGGCTGTGCAGGATGAATCCTGAACCGTCAGGGAGAACTCAGCTCATCTTGAACAGCTTGGGAGGCTGTTCCCAGCATTGTCCCAGGAGGCGGCATGCACACTGTCAGTCACAGGAGTATTCCCTTCAGGTCTCTGTTCTGACAGTGTCAGGGTCACCACAGCAAGACTCCTCCTCCGTTCTTTTCTCCTCACAGGAGAAAATTCAGTGAAGACACAGATCATTGGAGTAGAAGTTTACTTGTAAAGCAAAAATAATGCAAAATGACAGTGCACACTAGGTGGAGGTTGGAGTAGCCTTGGCCGAAGGTTGGTGGCAGCCCACGGGGCTCTGCATGGTGGATTTTTAAGAAGTTTTTGAAGGTCTTCCCTCTCTTGTGATGTCATTATTATGTTCCTCCCCTTGGGAAACACCTCCTTCTGAAATTGCTCCAGGGCCAAGATGTCTTTGCAGTTTTCTCTCTCTCTCTCTTTCTTTTTTTACTTTTGCTTCAATTTATTTATATTTTATGTGCTTGAGTGCTTTGCCTGCATCTTTGTAAGTGCACACATACACATAATGCCTGCAGAATTCAGAGGAGGGTGTGAGATCCCCTGGAACTGGAGTAAATGTGGGTGCTGGGAAGTGAGCCCAGGTCTTCTGCAAGAGCAGCCAGCACTCTAGGTAACAGCCAGGCCATCGCTCCAGCCCCCAGATACTTTAGTTTCTTATATGAAAGCAAGAGCTCTGCAAGACTACAAGCCTCTGAACTGTACCTGGCCAGTTCCAGGTTGAGCTCTGACAAGGAGGGGGAGAGAACTGTAAGAAGTCACCCAGAGAGAAATGGAAAACGGACACAGAGAGAGGCCGGGAGGAAAGACTCAGCTTTAATGTTGTAACTCAAGGCTTTTACACAAACCCTTGCATGGGGTAGGACACACACACACAATTGGGGGCTGGGGCAGGCAGTTGGGACAAGGGAACCCCAGGCTATATTCCAGACCAAAGCTTTTTCCCTAAGAGATCAAAGACAGCCCAGGCCTCACAGTCAAGGCTTGGGGGCTGTTTGCTGACTCTTATCAAGTGCTTCTGCCAAAAGAATGCCTACACTTCATTATGAGTTGCACCAACACTAACACTGGGATCACAGGCATGGGCCACAAGGCTGCGCATCAAGAGTATTTTAATAATGAAAAGTTGGGGAAGGAAAGCAGGGATTGTTAATGATGAATTTATTGCCTGTGGATAAGAAGAGAGGGCTATTGGGAAGTGGGTCTACCCTTAGGAGGAAGTCCATAAGGAGAAGGGCTTGCCTCTTCTGAATTGCTTAGATTTAATCCTGCAGAAAGTTTCTACTGAAACAGGAAGTGGCAGTGTCTATAACAGTTGTCCACCAAGGATGGTAAATTAAGGTGTTAACATACATGGATAAATGCAGAAGTCTTTTCTGACTTTCAGCTCATAGCTGCTGATTCAATTTCCTTTTCTCTTACTCTTTCAACTTCCAGCCATAAAAATTAAATTGGAACGTTTCAGAATTTTTCTTTCATCAGGACACACACCCAGAGTGGTGCAGTAGTTGTATTTTTAAGGCGGAGGAATCCTGCACTGTTTTTCATGATGACTGTGTCAGTCTTTGTTCCCCCCACACACCGTAAACAGTTTCCTTTTTCCCACACCCTCGCCTACATACGTCCATGGCCTTATCTGATAATTGGCAGCAGCCTGGGCTGGAATACCAGAGTAAGTGTCCACTTGCATCCTGGCTTGGAATTGTGGTCAGTTTATGTCAAACATTGATTTGAATTGGCCCAGTAATAACATCAGCTAGACCTGATGCTTTTAGCCATTGAGAGATAACAAGACTTGTTTCCTGGTGGAATTTCATCTTCAAGGTTTGCGGTTCAGAGATGACCTCAGCAGGATGCCATCCAGTAGTGAGTTAGCACAGGGACAGAAGTGACAGAGAGGGGAAGCCTAGGTTCTTAGGTTCCACTGACTAGCCCACTGGGGGTCGTGGTCTAATCATGGGGTAACAGAGTCCTTTTGGAAGGAAAACACAGGTTCGGTGAATGGCGTGTAGAAGAAAAACCAAGAGAGAGGCTTTTGGATCTGCAGCGATTTTATTGAGCTCAAGGAAGTGATTTTATAGTACATTCAAGAAGAAACAGCAAGGAGAGTTGGCAAACTTTCCAGAACTACTGGACAGGTTACTAACAATTCAATTTTCATACATTAACCAAAGTACATAGTCATGGGTCATGGTTGGCAGATTACAGCATAATACATCTTTGAGTTTAGACAATGGTCACAAAACCGCAGGCACAAGTCTGGAACAAAACCTTTTTTGAACTGAGAGATTGTGGCTTTTCTTTTTATTATTACTTTATAACTAAAATAACCTTTACTTTGTGATCTTAAAGTTTTCTTTTTNCTATTTTGATTTCCCCCCCCCCCAAAAATAAAAAATAAAGACCAAAAAAAACCAAATAAACAAAAAAAAAAACCCAAAAAAAAAAAAACAAAAAGAAAAAAAAAAAAAAAAACTACGAAAAAAGCAAGACTCATACATCCATTATTACTGAAACTTTTTAGAAAATACAATCAGAGGAATTCTCCCAAATTCTTCTATGAAGCCAACATCACTCTATTACACAAACCAGGCTAAAGATCCAACTAAAAAAGGAGAATTAAGACCCATCTCCCTCAGTAAACAGATGCCAAAATTCTAAACAGATACTGGCAAATCGCATACAGACCCACATCAAGAAGATCATCCATCATGACCAAGTTGGATTCATGCCAGAGATGCAGGGATGTTCAACATACGAAAATCAATAAACATCATCAAAAACACATAAAAACAAGAATCAAAGACAAAAACCACACCATATATCTCAAAATATTGCAAAAAGCCTTTGATAAAATCCAGCATCCCTTCATGCTTAAAGTCCTAAAGGAATTGGATTGGAGGGATCATTCCTCAATGAATCAAAGCCATATACAGGAAACCCACAGCCAATCATCACCAAAAATGGGAAATGTACAGAAACATTCCCTTAAAGGTGGAAATGCAAGGCTGCCCCCTGTCAAAATCCTTTTCAATATACGCAAGGCCACAGAAAATTGAGTAAAAAAAAAAAATAAAAAAAAAGGATTTAAAGGAGTACTAATTGGAAAAGGAGAAAGCAAAACTATCCCTATTTGCTGATGATATGATTTTTACTTAAGGATGCAAAAAAACTCCACCAGAAAACTCCTAGAAACGATTAAACAGCTTCAGCAAAGTGGCGGATACAAATTAACCTTTAAAAAAAATCAATGAGCCTTTCTTTACAAACCAAGAACAAGCACTGGAGAAAGAATTCAAAGAGACCTTCCCACTCACAAATAGCCTCAAAAACAATAAGATACCCTAGGAACAAACCTAACTAAAAAACCAAAGATCCTCTACAACAAAAATTTTGAACCCTTTAAGAAGAAGAAATTGAAGAAGACCTCAGAAGATGGGAAAACCTCCCATGCTCATGGATTGGAAAATGAACATTGTAAAAAATGTCCATTATTACAAAACTCTTGTATAGATTTCAATGCAATCCAATGAAAATCCCCAAGAGTTTTCTTCACAGGCTTGGAAAAAAAAGCTTCTTAATTTCATTGGAAAAACAAAAGACCCCGAATCAGCCAAATCAATCTGAGTGAAAAGACCTACACGAGGAGGGATCTCTATTCCAGATTTTAAACTATTACTACAGGGCTATAGCCATAAAACCAGCTTGGTACTGGACAAAAACCAGACCTTTTGACAAATGGAAAAAAACTTGAAGATCCAAATCTGAGCCATACAATAAATTCAGCCATCTCATATTTGGACAAGGGGCCAAGAAACCACAATGGAGAAAAAACAGCATCTTCAGCAAGGGTGTTGGCAAAAACTGGATCACCACTTGTAGAAGATGAAATTAAACCCCTACCTCTCACCTGTACAAAAGTCAAACTCCAGATGGATTAAAGACCTCACGTGAAACCCCAAACTCTGAAGTCATAGAAGAAAAAGTTGGCAGCAGACTACAAGACATAGTGTAGGAAAAAGACTTCCTAAATCAGACAGCAGCTGCACAAGAATTAGGTCGACAATTGACAAATGGGACCTCATTCAAACTCAAAGCTTCTGTACATCAAAAGAAACAATCAAGAAGTAAGAGAAAATCCCACGAGTGGGAGGAAACCCTTCACTGCAGAAACACTGACAAAGCATTGATTTCCAGAATATATAAACTACTCAAAAAACAAAGAAAAAGAAAACAAATGGACTCCGCCAATAGATGGAGCAAAGAACTGAACAGAGACTTCACAAGTGAGGAATTAGGATGTCTGAGAAAACACCTCAAGAACTGTTCAACATCACTAATATTAAGGAAATGCAATGAAAACCACTTTAAGATATCATCTTACTCAATAAGACGGCTAGGATCAAGAAAACAAATGATACCAAGTGCTGGAGAGGTTGTGGGGAAAGGGGAAACACTCACCACTGCTGGTGGGAATGGAAACTTGTACAGCCACTATGGAAAGCAGTGTGGAGACCCTTGGAAGACTTGGAATGAACTTGTCCATCCGACCCAGCCATACACTCCTGGCTACATCCTGGCATGTACCTCAAGAACTTACGCCACCACAGATACATGCACAGGCCATGTTATTTCAGCTCTCTTCACAATAGCAAGGAGCTGGAACCAACCTAAATGCCCCTTCAACTGACGAGTGGATAGAGAAAATTGTGTACATCTACACAATGGAGTTCTATGCAGCAGTAAAGAAAAGACGACATCACGAGCTTTGCAGGAAAATGGACTGGAGCTAGAGGACATTATCTGAGTGAAGTAACACAGTCCCAGAAAAACAAATGACGAATGGTATCCCTCATCTGTGGATGCTAGTGCCAATTAACCTAGTTGTAAGTATTTCTTGTGTTAGCCCCCTGAGCTTTTTTTACAAAGCAGTTGAGCCATTTAAATGCATTTGGAAACAACACAACAAACACAACAGAAAAGGACTGCATCAAAGAACTGACTGAAACAGTGAACTTCTCCAGAAACAGTCATCTTCCCCATGGAAAATATTGAGAAAAACTTAAGAGATGGAAAGCATGTTTGGCAGAAATGCATGAGCTTCTGGTGGGGAGTGGGGGAAATGAGCGGGAACACGGGTCTAGATTTGTAAAAAATAAATAAATAAATTTATATGGAAAAAAATAAAAGAAAAAAAAAAGAAAAAAATAACATCAAAGGGTCCTGATTCTCCCCTCCTTTCACAGGAACACTATAATGAATGGGAAGATAGATGGGTTATATATAGATGGGCAGTGGGTCTTTACTATACTTTAAACTTCATGCAAAATTGCTAAGAACTAGGCCTCTCTTGGGCTTGTTAACCCCCCAGCAAAAACAAACTATTATTAATCAAAATACTACAATAGTAAATGGTGGCATTGCACACTACTGTACCAAAGCAAGACATGTTGAAAAATTGGCTCTGGTGACATTACAATTGGCCTGAGCCATTTCCCTGGGAGACAGCACCAAATGAGGTCCAGTAAGCACATCGTCCTGTCTTAATCTTCCTCATACTGGTCTCTTCATACAATACAGCCTGGTAGGTCCAACATATGGCAGTCTATACCTGAAGAAAGTGGAAACCCAGTAGTAGCTCAGTACCACAGCGGATGTCTCAAGCAGTCCCATCCAGCACTTGAGTCTTTGGAGATCTTGGAGAGGACATGGTATTCAGATCCATATTGGAAAGTGGAAAAAGTTTGTCTTTCTCACGTCTTTGAATAGTGGCAAAAGCAGTGCAGGCACAGGGTAGCTGCATCTGCAGTAAGACAGGGCCAAACAACTTGTGCTCCTTTTGTCCTTTTTAACTGACATCTGTCAGTTTCTTATACCTGAAGTACATGATTTTAGGACTTACTATTTACTTATTTCTGGTTATACTTTCCTTTTGGATGTTTAAGGCCACACAGTTAGCCCATTGACATCTTATTAAATACTGCCATGCCTGCATCCTCCGCTGCTCCTCACGGGTTCTCTCTCTGTTTCTCCCAAGGGACTTTTCCTTTTACACGTTTTCATATTTTTCATGTTTACTGTCATTCTAAACAATAGAAAATTTAAGTTCTATAACATCAGGATCTTTGCCTAGTCTGTACACAGATGTATCCCAAGACAAACGGACACCAACTCAATAAATCATCCCTGCTTTATCAGTCAGTATTTCTTCAGTGAATAAATTTTTGTTGAACTCATAATATATGTTAAATAAATTAGGAATTCAATAAATGTTTTAATATGATGTAAATTGTAACGAGAAATAATTATAAGGGAACTTTCAGCATACTTTTATATTTGCAGCTTTCCTCCACTTAAAGTGATATTAGGGATATGCGAAAAAACAGTGATACAAATAAAAAGAAAACCTATGGCCAGGTGTGATGGTGTGCACTTTTATCCTAGCACTCAGCAGGCAGAGGCAGTGGATTCTCTGTGAGGTTAAGGGCCAACCTGGTCTACAGAGTTCCAGGACCAGTGAGGCTGTAAGGGAGACTGCCTAACTCAAACAAATTCTCAAGAGGGTGCCGCCTTTAAGCAAAGACCAACGTTATCTTGCTTTAAACTATCATATTTTGTGTATGAGCCTATATTGTCTGACATATGCAAGTGCACCAGGTTGAGCAAAGCTCTCAGAGGTCAATCCTCCTCCTTAAGGACATTTGTTACTGCTGTGTGGTGCTGGGAATCAAAGTGGGTCCTGTGCAAGAGCATCCTGTGCTCTTAACCCCCGAGCTGTCTCTCCAACCTCACCAAAACTGAGCTCATGTTATGAGATCACTTAGCTCTGTCTCAGCTGGTTTGCATGGACATGGCTCTGCCAGAGGATTTTCTCAGTTTCCACTGAGCTGCAACCAGAAAGAAGCTGGTCTGGAGTAAAGGAAACTTCTCTTTGTTTACAAACCCACCAACCAATAAGGAATGCCTGTTCCCCGGGACCTCAGCTTGTACTGTTGGCCATGATATTTACATACTGGCCTAACTTCTTCTCTGTAATGAGCTGTAAGAACAAGCTTCCCAGGAGGACTACACAGTGCCGCATCCAGTGTCTGCTGCTGTGTGGCTGTCACCTGACATCATTCCCACCACTCCCACTCTTTAAAGAAGTAAAAGCCCAATTCCATTCAAAGGCTCGAATAAAGACTTCTCTCTGTGGAGAAATATGAGGAATTTTCACTTGCCCACATCTTAACGACCGAACTTTGAAATTATAAAAAGCAATCCATACACACTCCACAGTGCAGGAAATTCTGTAGTAGAATTGGTCTAGATTTTCAAATCTCAGGCAAAAATAAACAAGACTTGATTTTCTTTACTTTAAAAATAAAAACCAGATGCAAAGTGTAAACGTTTACTAGATTCGGGATTGAGAGAAGAGTTCCAAAATACATAAAAGGTATTTTAATAAACCTTGGAAAATCCAGTATAAAAATATATCTTAGGATATGATCACTCTTTAAATTTTTACTTAAGTTTATTTTTATTTGCAATTTACTTTAAAATCATTCAAAAAAGAATAGGAGTCAAAAAATTTGGGAAAATTGTAAGAAGTAGTGGACCTAAGGGGGGAGAATATGGGTGTTCACTGATCTGTTCACGATCATGAGTATAAACATGAAACTCTCCAAAGTACTTTCAAAGTGCAGGGTAAGGATGCAGCGGGTCCTGTATGGCGAACTTAGCAGTGGGCTTGCGGCGTGGTTGGGGGCGGATTCCCGGGTGGTGTTGCTTTGTTGTGAGGCTGGATCGTGCTCAATGGTGCAGTCACAGAGATGGATCTGCGTTTAGGGATTGGGGCGGGCCATCGAGGCTTGCCAGTTATGTAATTGCAGTAGGTGCTCATGAATCATAGACTTGTAAATGCTTCATAACAGGAAAACGTATTGGATTGCTGGATGTAGGAAGAGAAAGTACAGAAACATCCCAGAAAGCAGGGACCACTGATGAAATGGCAAATAAGTAGTTAACATGAAAACTGACTGGAAAGCAGATTAGCACCAAAGAATCCAGAACCTGAAGCTTGGAGGAGATCGGTCAAGTCCTGGCCGCTCGGTCGCTGATCAATCTGTGACTTAGCCAAGCACATCTATTGGCTCTGCCCACGAATGTAAGGAACAGAATTTTCTGTAAAGAAATTGGCTTGTTCGGTTTTGGGGCCTTTTTTTCTGGTGGAAAAGAAGTGTGGCTGTCTGGGTCTTTGTTCACTTGTCTATGGCTAAGCCTCAAAGTAATGTACTTTCGGTGCTGACTTCTAGGGACAGGAAAAAGAGAGAACAAGGCTCCGGTCTGAATACACACGACATACACTACTATATAACAGCTGTATATATATTAGATGGTTTGTATTAATTTATATTATATCCGAAGATATGATATCTATATAGTGTGTAATTACCCAGGAATATATATGATATATATAGCATGAGTTTGATTAATAATATATCTATGTCATATTAATATATATTATATTGATTACAGTGCTGTCAAAATGCTTTTTTGTACAGTGTATCTGTTTGCAGCACAGAAGGTGTTTCCAAAGCAGTTAAGTTAATCAGTGCATACTAAGTTGCAGTTAGGTAGGAGTGAGAAGTTCTGGTGTGCTATTGCACAATGGGGCGAATGTAGATAATAGTAATGTGCCATGTATTCAGAAGAACCAGGTTAGAATAAGAGTATTGAGCATTTTCACTATGAAGAGAATGTAAATGTTCACCCTGATTACACAATGTATAAATGTATTCAGACAACACATGTGACACCACATAAACATGCACACTTTTATATTTCTTTATATATAAATTTCAAAAACTTTTAATGAAAAAATATAGGGGCTTTAGAGATGTGTCGGATTTGAGATTACTTTTTTTCTTGCAGGGACTGGGTTAGGTTCCCAGTTAACCCATACTTGGGCAATTATCTGTAACTCCAGTTTCTGGGAACTAAAAACCCACCCACCCCCTCTTACTGGCTTCTCGTGGTCATAGCGTGAAACAGGGTGACTTGATGTGTGAGGTCAGAACACTCACACACATACAATTAAATAAGTCAAAAAATTTTAATCCACCACCTGAAGGTCTGTAATTTTTACTCCAGAAATCAGCTAGGAAGGGTCAGTCACCTTTGTTCCCGATTCTAAGATGTTTGACCCTGAACAGAAGTGACAGGAACTATGAAGGGGGCAGAGCACAGTAGGAAAATGATGCAGAGGATGCAGTGACAGGACAAATGCTGAACTGAGAAGATGTAAACAAGTGTGCATCCCACTCCTGGCCAGAAAACACTTCTGAGGCCATGTAATCCTAATGTCCCAGTTAGAGATGAGAATTCTGTATAAAAAGAAGAAATATTGAAGGTTTATGGAAGTTGGGTAAAAAATGAGAATTAAATGAGTCCATAAAACAGCAGGTTGAACTGAAGTTCATCACAGTGAGAAAGCGGAGGATTCCAGAACCCTGGGTGTTCGGTCTGCTTCTCCCCAGGACCTGGAGTTTATGGCCGGACTTTCCGGGCCAGTGTCTGTGAAGCATTTGCAAGGCACACAGGAACTTTCCACTCTCTCAAGAAATTGCTAATCAGTGACCACTGCTCACTTCCTACTTCCCACCTGCTTTCATGCCCAAGACCCCTTAAAAGCCCTGGGCAGACAACATTTTGCGGCTGGCCACTCTTCTGCTGAGAGCACAGCCCCGGAAGTAAAGTTGCTCTGGAGTGCCTAGGCCTGATGTTTTCCTTAATTGTCATCTAAATATATATATATATATATGGTATTCCTTTAAACAAATGTGGCTACAGTCCAAGATGTTCTTCCCTGGACCAGACTCACAGCTCTGCAAGACTACAAGCCTCTGAACTGTACCTGGCCAGCAGGCTGACAGTTCCAGGCTGAGCTCTGGCAAGGAGGGGGAGAGAACTGTGGGAATTCACCCAGAGAGAAATGGAAAACGGACACAGAGAGAGGCCGGGAGGAAAGACTCAGCTTTAATGTTGTAACTCAAGGCTTTTATACAAACCCCTGCATGGGGTAGGACACACACACACAATTGGGGGCCATTGGGACAAGGGAATCCCAGGCTATATTCCAGACTGAAGCATTTTCCCTAAGAGATCAAAGACAGCCCAGGCCTCACAGTCAAGGCTTGGGGGCTGTTTGCTGACTCTTATCAAGTGCTTCTGCCAAAAGAATGCCTACACTTCATTATGAGTTGCACACAACACTAACACTGGGATCACAGGCATGGGCCACAAGGCTGCTGCATCAGAGTATTTTAATAATGAAAAGTTGGGGAAGGAAAGCAGGGATTGTTAATGATGAATTTCTTGCCTGTGGATAAGAAGAGAGGGCTATTGGGAAGTGGGTCTACCCTTAGGAGGAAGTCCATAAGGAGAAGGGCTTGCCTCTTCTGAATTGCTTAGAGTTAATCCTGCAGAAAGTTTCTACTGAAACAGGAAGTGGCAGTGTCTATAACAGTTGTCCACCAAGGATGGTAAATTAAGGTGTTAACATACATGGATAAATGCAGAAGTCTTTTCTGACTTTCAGCTCACAGCTGCTGATTCAAATTTCCTTTTCTTTACTCTTTCAACTTCCAGCCATAAAATTAAATTGGAACGTTTTTCAGAATTTTTCTTTCATCAGGACACACACCCAGAGTGGTGCAGTAGTTGTATTTTTAAGACGGAGGAATCCTGCATTGTTTTTCATGATGACTGTGTCAGTCTTTGTTCCCCCCACACACCCTAAACAGTTTCCTTTTTCCCACACCCTCGCCTAAATACGTCCATGGCCTTATCTGATAATTGGCAGCAGCCTGGGCTGGAATACCAGAGTAAGTGTCCACTTGCATCCTGGCTTGGAATTATGGTCAGTTTATGTCAAACATTGATTTGAATTGGCCCAGTAATAACATCAGCTATACCTGATGTTTTTAGCCATTGAGAGAAAACAAGACTTGTTTCCTGGTGGAATTTCATCTTCAAGGTTTGCAGTTCAGAGATGACCTCAGCAGGATGCCATCCAGTAGTGAGTTAGCACAGGGACACAAGTGACAGAGAGGGGTAGCCTAGGTTCTTAGGGTCAGTTTCATGGGAAATCTTCCACTAATACAGCTTTTAGGGCCACTTGATTTCAGACTTCACATTGAGGAAAAGATGGCTATGCGGGATGAATCCTGAGCTGTCAGGGAGAACTCAGCTCATCTTGAACAGCTTGGGAGGCTGTTCCCAGCATTGTCCCAGGAGGCGGGTGGCATGCACACTGTCAGTCACAGGAGTATTCCCTTCAGGTCTCTGTTCTGACAGTGTCAGGGTCACCACAGCAAGACTCCTCCTCTGTTCTTGTCTCCTCACAGGAGAGAATTCAGTGAAGACACAGATCATTGGAGTAGAAGTTTACTTAGTAAATCAAAAATAATGCAAAATGACAGTGCACACTAGATGGAGGTTGGAGCAGCCTTGGCCGAAGGTTGGTGGCAGCCCACGGGGCTCTGCATGGTGGACTTTTAAGAAGTTTTTGAAGGTCTTCCCTCTCTTGTGATGTCATTATTATGTTCCTCCCCTTGGGAAACACCTCCTGAAATTGCTCCAGGGCCAAGATGTCTTTGCAGTTTTCTCTCTCTTTTCTTTTTTTATTATTGCTTTGATTTATTTATATTTTATGTGCTTGAGTGCTTTGCCTGCATCTGTGTAAGTGCACACATACATTTAATGCCTGCAGAATTCAGAGGAGGGTGTGAGATCCCCTGGAACTGGAGTAAATGTGGGTGCTGGGAACTGAGCCCGGGTCTTCTGCAAGAGCAGCCAGCACTCTAGGTAACAGCCAGGCCATCGCTCCAGCACCCAGATACTTTAGTTTCTTATATGAAAGCAAGAACACCTGCTACTTCTATTATGTCTGGTCATATTGAGATGTTAACCATCAGGAGACACAGCTACCAAGATACAGCTATAGTTGCCTTTGGTTACGTCATCTACGTCCTCATCTCCCTGTGAAAATGCACTTAACTACAAAGGAGGAGGCTGTGCATGACCCGCTCCTACCTCCTGCTTTCTCTCTAGCCACCTGCTCAGCAGTTACAGGCCTTTGCCTACACCATCTACGTCCTCATCTCCCTGTGAAAATCACTTACTATCAAAGGTATTAGGAGGCTCGATGCACTGACCCCCTCACTATCTCTAAGCCTAGGCTTTCTCTACAAATAGCCACCTGCTCAGCTAGTACAGGCCTTTGGTTACGTCATCTAAGTCCTGCATCTCCCAGTGAGAAATGCAGCTTAACTACAATAGGAGGTTCCAGGCCGTGGCATGACCCGCTCCTACCTCCTGCTTTCTCTCTAGCCACCTGCTCAGCAGTTACAGGCCTTTGGTTACGTCATCTACGTCCTCATCTCCCTGTGAAAATGATTAACTACAAGGATGGGGCCGTGCATGCCCGCTCTACCTCCTTCTTCTCTCTACCACACTCTCACAGTTCTAGGCTTTGCTTACAGCATCTTTACGTCTCATCTCGTGAAATTGCACTTACTACAAAGAGGGCTGTGCATGACCTCAGCTCTATCCGCTTCTTGACTGTCATTAGTTTCAGATATCATATGTTATACTGGGTTTGTCTTTTTTTAGGTTATGTAGTCTTTTTCTACAAATTATCCAAAACAGTTCTTGGTTTTTCAGTACATTCAAAGTTATAGTAATGAGTGTTAAAGTCTTATTCTGGCCAGCTGAGTACACTTTTAACCCAGCATGGTCGAGGCAAGCATGGAATTTTAGTCAAGCAGCCTGGTTCATAGTGAGGTACCAGTGATACAGGACTGTCTAAAAAATATATATTTCCTGTCTCAGGAGCTCACAGCAGTTAGGAGCAATGGATGTTTAACTTACAGGACTTCGATGTATGTCCCAGCATCAGATGTGTTAAAAAACTCTTGTAACTCTGTTCAGGAATCCCATCCCTCTTCTGTCAACATTCATCATGGTTTTATAACTACATATCTGAGGCAAAAATTCTACATGTAACAATTAAATTAAGCAAATTTTAAGAAATACATTTATTCGAGAAAAGGAATTGAGATTTTATTGATGCTTTGTGTTTTCTAATCATCAATTGTTCAGTGCATTTCCTTCTTCCCCACCCACCTAACCAGTTGTGATTCCATAAGTTTTCTGATCCTCTGCTTGTTTGTTTTGTTTTCATTTTTAAACAATTTTGGTACAGCACCCTTAACCAATTTGAGCAGTTGTGCCAAACCCCACACAGCATCATGTCCACCATCCACAGGGTTGGGTGATGTAAGTGTAATGAGTGTATTATATCGTGTAGTTTACCATTTACGATGCGCCCATCATTAAAACATACATCTGTTTCTATACCAAAGTAACCACCATACAATTAGTACAAATACCCTATATATCTAATTGTGTGTACTTCATTAGTAGGATCGAAAGGAATTGAGATTTTTATTTGGGCCACGAATACAGATGTGTATTTTTACAGAAATTCTATTATGTCTCCTTATAAAGTAAATTCAATATTCTCACTCCTTTGATTTCCATGGAAATTTTGGTAAATTTTTGAAAAGTCAACCTTCCTGAGAACTGTCTGAATAAACACATAATTACGATTTTTCTTTATCTTCATTTCCCTGAGTTGAAAAGATGAAATTTATTTAGTTCTAGGATAATGAAAGACTTAACTATATACTTTTTACAGTTTGTATGTGAGTCACAGAGAGAAAGAGACCTGGAAGAAAGAAGTGATGAGAAAACTGAAGTTAAGGGCTGCGGGTGCTGGGAGAATGAAGGCCTTGTCTGAGTCCATGTTGTTGTTATTGCTACAACAGAAAACTTGTGGAGAAAAGAAGTTCCTTTCTGACAGCTCTGCAGTCTGTGAAGTCCAGCACCAAGGTAGCAGACCCCGCCCAGGAGCTGCTGGTGCATCATGCCACAGTGGAAGGCATCATGTGGACACAGGCCATTTCACCCAGAATTTTGGAGGTGCCATTCAAACCATAGTAAGTGTTTTTCTAAACTCCTTTAACTATGGGCTTCTGGTATCAGAGTCAAGAGAGCAGGCTTTGATCAGTGTTCCACAGCCCAGCTGTGTGGTGGCACAGGAAAGAGCATGCTGAGCCATGCACAGGAGGTTGGAAGCCTTTGCTGCAGCTCTTCTGCAGATGTGCTCAGACACAGAGGTCAGTGAAGACCACACAGGAGCTCCAGGATTAGAATCCGGTTCCCCCAGGTGGGCTGGGCTTCCTTCCATAGAGCACCCCGAGAATGGTGCATTTGCATCTGTGTTCTCTTTTATAGAATACAGAACCTGGACACAAATTGTGTGTAAGAGTCACAGTGGTTCAGAGTCCATGCTTTGTGACACTAAATGTGCACTGGGAGGACCAAGTAAGACAGTTAAAATGCAGAGATCTGTAGTGGAAAGCACAGTGATTGAGATGGGATTCACAGTCAGGAATCACAGCAACACTTTAGATTTCAGACAGGTTTCAGCTTCTTTTCACAGATGTAATAATTGTCTGTGTAGCAGGTCTCAGAAAACACCTTTATCTTTGAGGAGACAGCACAGCTGTTTTCTTTAGCTTCCCCTGTGTGCTGTAATCTGTGGAGAACAGAGCAGTCCCTCTTCCTGTTCACATTCTCTCATAAGTCCACTAAGATGACCATTTTTTCCTTTGGAGTTCTAAGGGCTAAGGAACACTTAGGTATTAAGCATAGAAACGAGATAGCAACAAACATTACAAACATGTAGAAACATTAAAGATAATTTTTTTCTGTCTTTTTGAGACAGGGTCTCCCTGTAGACCCCAGCTGGTCTGGAACTCACTCTGTAGACCAGGCTCATCTTGAACTCACAGAGATACACCTGCCTCTGCCTCCTGAGTGCTGGGATTGAAATCATGGGCCACTATGCCTGGCTAAAGATAAAATTTTATCTTAACAAATCTCCACAAATTTTCAGTTTTGCCTTCACTGGAGAAGAATCCTTCCAGCAGGAATCTTCATAATGATGTACACAAAGGAGAAGGTATGGAAACCGGAAATTAAATCTCATTTTACTACTAACATTTCATGCAAAAGAGTTTCTTATTTTTGATTACTTTAGTTTTTCTTTCTTTCTTTTCTTCTTTCACTTTCTTTCTTTCTTTCTTTCTTTCTTTCTTTCTTTCTTTCTTTCTTTCTTTCTTTCTTTCCTTTTTTCTCTGACACAAGGTGTTCCTATAGCCCCAGCTGGCCTGGAACTCACTCTTTCGACCAGGTGGGCCTTGAATTCACAGATATCCACCTGCCTCTGCCTCCAGAGTGCTAGGATTAAAGGCGTGTGCCACCATGCCCGGATTACAAAAGTTCTTACCAAGGAGTGATATGACTGGGTCAAATGGCCAGCTCATTTTGAGTCTTCTAAGGGTTCTCCACACTGTTTTGCTTCTCATCCACCTGTGCCCCATTTCTAAGCCTAGGGAACAATCTGTGGAAGAGGGGGCGTGGTAGAATGTAAGGGCTGCAATTGGGGTGAATAGTGAAACTACAACAATATAGTCTGGACACCATTTGATATAAACTTGATTGAACATACAAGCCCACCTGCTGGATGGTGGGACCCATGAGCTGTGTGGGTTTGGGCACAACTGCTTGAAATTGGTTTTACATGAAGGATTTTTTTTTATAATTATTTTAAAAAATGAAGAAGAAAAAAAAGAGAAGATGCAGGAAAGATTCAGACAGAATGCATGATCTGGGATGGGCTGGGGTGTGGGGGGAAGGAAAGGGATATATGCCTGAACTGAATTGGAAAATGATGTATGAAATACACAAAGCATCAATAAAAAATGAAAATTAAAAAAAAAATAAAAAAAGGTTCTTAGTGGTAATGTGGGTGCTGGGAATCAAACCTGGGTCCTCTACAAGAGCAGTAGGTACTCTTAACTGCTGAGCCATTTCTCCAGCTCTGACTTCAGTTTTCTAAAATACATAAGGTTTAAGTAGCTAATGTTGCTGGGCATGGTGGTGCACACCTTTAATCCTAGCATTTGGGAGGCAGAGGCAGGCGGATCTTTGTGAGTTCAAGGCCAGCCTGGTCTACAGAGTGAGTTCCAGGACAGCTGGGGCTACAGGGAGACCCTGTCTCTAAAAGACCAAAAAAAAAAAAAAAGTAGCTAATGTTTGGGGAAGGTGTTGAGATTTCCATGACTGTGTAACAATGGTCAAAACAGTAAGTGCTCAGTAGATGCATTCAATATATAGAGTGAACACACTGGGTCTATAGAATGAAATGCAGAGAGGAAAGTGGCTCAGGCTCTGTGATCCATAGTCAGTCAGACTCCCTTTTATTCTTTCTCCAGAATCTGTATTTGATTTAATCCAACACTAGTTTTCTACATGAATGGATCCTGTGTTGGGGACAGGACTAGCATTCCAGCAGTACATGGACAGTATTAGGGTTGATTTTAAGACAAAAATGAGTTAGAAACACTGATTTGTCTCAAATGGAAGGTGTCACATGGCGGTGTTCAGGGCCCCTCCCAGCTGTCCTTTTTCCTTTGTTCATTTCTTGATGAAGCGACTTGGGCCCAAGCAGCAAATCTGATGTCACCCTAGACACAGCATGCTATTCAAATCATGAACTTCCCTTGACTGGGCCACTGGAAATGTCTCTATGTTTTATTTCCTTCATCCCTTGGGTTCTTTCTTCAATTTTCAAGATAATTTCCTTAAGGTTGATCTGTTCAAGTCAATGGCTTTCTTTCAAAATGCCTTTAAGGGCTCCTAGACCTCTGATTAGACATCTGGAAAGTTCTCTAACATGATCTCATTTAATACCCAAAATTATTTTGTGAAAAAAATTTTTCCTCTCTCCCTTTTTCCCTACCGGAAAAGCAGGTGCAGAGAGTTCAAATAAAAGCAGGACTTCCATGAAGCTCTTTCTACTGTAGCCTGATAGCATCCAGGGTCACCTGACCACTACCATCTAATCAGAGCATCATTTATCCTCAGAGTAAAATGGCAGATCCACTGAGCTCAATTCACCCACTTTAGGTTCCTTACAATTGTATTCATACTGTGAATCACAGTAAAGTGTATCTAACATCACAGCTCAGTTAGGAAACTCACACACTGGAAAGTGCTATGCAGGCTGCTGGGGAAGAAAAGTCATCAATGGTCCAACCCAGCTGGAGACCTCACAAGCTACAGTGATGATCTTCCTGGCAGGATGTGCCCACTGGTACAGTAGTGGCAAGATTATTATGGGGGTAGCCAACTGCTTTCTAATTGGACTTCAGGCCTGCCCCAGAAGAGAGGATTCTCTCCTGGTGCTAAACCCCATGGCTGGGGACATCATAGATTCAAAGCAGAAACATTATTGCTGCTTTGCTAAGTGGACAGGTTATCCAACTACCTTCTAAATACTTATACACAGAGATTTGTGCTGTTCTCAGCCTTCATCAGAGAAGCTTCTTTTATACTGGGAGTTGATTAATGCAGAGACTCGCAACTCATCAAAATGCTAATAATAAGTGAATATTGAGGGCTCAGCCCTGAACAGGACAGCTACATCACCACACCCACCACTCCCCAGACTTAGGAAATATTGTAGAAAAGGGGGCTAAAACAATGTAAACAATGTAAGAGGAAGGGGTGGAGTGCTGTGAGAGTGTCTCCTGGACATGACATGGCTGGCACACTCATGAGTTCACTAGGACTGTGACTACCAGAATAAACCTGAACAGGCTTATTTATTTGGTTTTTAAAAATACCCCCCCCCCAAAAAAAATAGGGTCTCAGCCAGGTGTGGTGGCACATACTATTTTTTTTTGGTCTTTTTGAGACAGGGTCTCCCTGTAGCCCCAGCTGCCCTGGAACTCACTCTGTAGACCAGGCCGGCTTTGAACTCACAAAGATCCGCCTGCCTCTGCCTCCCAAGTGCTGGGATTAAAGGCGTGAGCCACGATGACCGGCTGAGGTACATACTTTTCATCCAAGGACTAGGGAGGCAGAGGCAGGCAGATCTCTGTGAGTCCAAGGCTAGCCTGGTCTCCATAGTGAGTTCCAGGACATCTGGGGCTACAGGTGACCCTGTTGCATAAAACAAAACAAACAAACAAACAAACAAACAAACCCCAAGGTTTCCCTGAAGCTCCAGCTAGCCTGGAACTCATTATGGAGACCAGGCTGGCAATCTCACAGAGATCCATCCACCTCTGCCACCCAAGTGCTGGGACTAAAGGCATGCACCACCATGCTCAGCTACCATTATATTTTAGATAAACCTAAATGTGGTTGAGTATTTAAAATATTTTTTATCTGTATGAGAATTTTGCCTACATTAAAGTGAACCCATGCATACACATGCATAATTATGTAGAAAATAGAGACTGAAATTTAAAATACTGAATCATGGGCCTCAAGAGATGGCTCAGCAGTTAAGAGCACTGGCTGCTCTTGCAGAGGATCTGGGTTTGGTTCCCAGCACCCACACAGTTCCTGTTCCAGGAGATCTGATGTCCTCTTTTGGCCTCTATGGGCATTGCATGCACATGGTACACTCAGATATAAGCAGATAAAACATTCATTCACATAAAATGCCCTTGGAGGTCAGAAGAGGGGATCAGATACCCCGAACTGAGCCTGGGTCCTCTGCAGGAGTAGTCAGTTGCTCTAAATTGCTGAGCCATTTCTCCAGCCCCAATAAATAAGTTTTAATAGAAAACAAAACCTGGTGTCGTAGCATTCTTCTAATCCTGGCACTTGGGAGGCAGAGGCATAGGCAAGTGGATCTCTGTGAGTTCAAGGCCAGCCTGGTCTACAGAGCGAGTTCCAGGACAGCTGGGGCTACAGGGAGACCCTGTCTCAAAAAAGACCAAAAATAAAAAATAAAAACTAAAAAATAAGTTCTATGTAAAACATGAACATGTGAAAAAAATACAGTTCTGTGTGCAAATAGGCTCTAGCTAGACGTTAAAATGCATGTGTTCTCTTTGCAAAGTAGCTTGTCTAGTCCTTGTCCTTTGAAACTGCATTGCAGATATACATCATACATATATACATACACATACATAATTTTTTTGGTCTTTGTGAGACAGGGTCTCCCTGTAGCCCCAGCTGGCCTGGTTATACACACATAATCTTATGAGAGGCTGTCTTATCCTACATGGAAACTTTCAACCAATGTTAGAATCATATTTTCAGCCCATTGTGAACCTCTTCAATCTTTGATATCTATGTTAGAAGCTTACAATGTAAGCAACCTGGATTGAATATTCACATTAGCTCATCTAATACTCACATATCAGGATGTAAAATAGAGCCATTTATCCACCTCCACTTCTACTCTGGTGATGAGTAATTTAGTCCAATCCAAAATAACTGTCCTCTGCTTATGAGCTTCTGTATGAGCTTCTGTAATCAAAAGAGAATAAGGGACCCAGCACTGAACCCGTTTATTCCTGACTCTCCTCCTTCTACCAACCTCCTGAAATCTAGTTCAAGTATTGCCCCTGTTTGAAAGCTTTCCTGAATCCCCACCAGAATTAATCTTTCCTCTTTGTGAACTCTCTCCCCACACATTGATGATTCTAACACATTCATCTCATTATATTCAGTTATTGGCTCAGATGTCTGATTGGTCTCTCAGATGATGAGATTCTAGAAGACAAAGTGTCCACTTCCTCTGCACAGATAATCAGCTGAAGTCCAGATGTTGAAGCGTCTTAAAGAAAGTGCTCGGTTCTACTAAGTCGTTTTACTGAACAATTCACCAATTCTTCTTGATCTTGAATAAGCAGCAACGTGGCTTCTTTTGCAGAGCAGTTAGTTACACCTTCATTCCAAGGTCCAGAAGTTTGAGAAAAAAATAAGCATTTATCTTTGTGTGGATGCCAATCTGTTGGGCACTGTGGTAGAGGTGGTGTCCCTAAAGGAAACAAGAAGAAATGTGATATTTATGCTACATCACAACCAATTACACATAATAGTTGCTTTACCTGCACACACTTTTATTAATATATGCTGGAACAAGATTAATGTTGTCATATGTCAGAGGAACATAATGACAAGAAAATCATTTTATGTTTTCTTTCTCTCAATTAACTTCAGACAGTATAAACTATTGAGATTTTATTAAAATAATCATTATTCCTCTTAAGAATATTTTTTCTTTTTTGGCATATGTGTGTGCATTGTGGTGAATGCACACTTATGTGTGCAAGTGTTCATGTGCACACATGGAGGACAGATGAGGATGTAGGGTGTCCTCTGTCACTGTCTGCCTACTCCTTTGAAGCAGGGTTTCTCCCTCGGCCTGGATCAGGCTCTTTTTTTCTGAAAGGCTGAAAGCCAGCACGGCTCAGGGATCTTCCTGTCTCCGTTCCCCTCGTTGTTGAAATGCCATGCTGGGATTAGAACTTGTGTCTTCACGCTTATGTAATAAATGCTCCAGCTACTAGTGTGGTTCTGTAGCCCCATAGTTTTACTTTTTAAAATGTGTGCACAATTCTTTTTTAATATTTTGAATTTATTTATTTTTATTTTATATGTGTATTTTGCCTGAATGCATGTAAGTGTATCATGTGCATGCAATGCTAGTAGAGGCCAAAAGAGTGAGTCAAATCCCCTAGAACTGTTGTTACAGATGGTTATAAGCTGCCTTGAGGGTGCTGGGAACTGAACCCAGGTTCTCTGAAAGAAAAGCCAGTGCTCTTAAACACTGAGCCACTTCTCCAGCCCCAGATTTTACTTTTTACATTGATATTTATCTATTAGTGATGAACTGTGCTAGCTAGCAGCCTGAGGAAGAATGGCTTGGTGATTAAGGTCACAGGATTCAGGCCAGACATGGTGGCACAGGTCTTTTATCCCAGCACTGAGGAGGCAGAGGCAGGCAGAGCTCTGTGAGTTCCTGGGCAACCTAGTCTACATAGCAAGATCCAGGCCAGCCAGGGTCACATAATGAGATCCAGTCTCAAAAACAAACGGACAGAGATCCTAGGCTCCAAGGTCACACACTGAAGTGCAGTTCCCAGCATCGTCACTCACCAATCATGCAACTCCCAGCAAGTTACTTAGCAGTTTCCTCAAACATAAAACCTCAGACATAGGACTTACTGTCTTCAGGGATGGACTGCTATCACCCTTAATTAACTAAGATAATTTCTGATGTCTATAAATTATCAGGATATCAAAGTTACCTGTTGCATTATTAGTCCTGTTCTTTTGAACACCCATATTGATTTTCTCTACTGAAGTTTTTCATATTAAGAATTGGACTAGTAAAGAAGAAAACACATGAAAATAATGAAAAGCCAAAGTATGTGGTGGAACAGATATTATATTTTTCACTTCAGGAAATCAGCTTATCTCAGCCAGCTTGAATCCAGCCAGAAGCTAAAAGTATTAGCTGTGTGCTAACAAAAGGATCCCTTTTGGAGACATAATGAACAAACAAACCAGAGAAACACAACACGTGAATTCACACGGCTGTCAGGTCACATGTTATCTAAGGCCGTTTCTGCACTTTTGAACTACTCACGCTCACCCATGAACTTTCTCATCTTAGGAGTGTAATCACACCCACTCCAAGAGAAAGTCTGTTTTGTGCCTTCTGGAGTTTAGCAGGCACTTAATAAACTAAAAAGCTGGTATCTTAATTCTCTTCGTTATTGTCATCTTTTGTCATAATTGTGACTCTTTTATAGTTCTGGATGCACATGTGTCACACTCCGTAGTGACTCCAAGATAATTTAAGACAATAAATGGGAAACAAATGTGAAGTTTCCACACTGGACATGGACTGTTGTTCTGTAAATTTTCATTTTGTCAATCTTTCCCTAGGCTAAACAAAGGAGGCCAAATCCTAGGAAGAGGCTATAATATTTATGACAGAAACAGAGTAAACATGTTACAGTGAAAGATTCTCCTCACTTACCTGAGACACTAAACCTGATCAGACTCAAGACAAGAAGGATCAGCCCAGCACAGCCGAGTTTCAGAGCCCACTGGTGCCAACGTCGGCACCGACAGGCGTCTGAGAAGTTAAAAGAAAACGTCCTAGTTTAGTTCAGCTGAGTACATCTGGAATAAAAGAGAGAGGTGGTTTGGATAACATGAACAATTGGGTCAAATTGGGAGTCAGGGGCAGAAAATAAACTCNAGAAAACAAAAAAAAAAAAAAAAAAAAAAAAAAAAAAAAAAAAAAAAAAAAAAAAAAAAGATGACTTCTGTTAGATCCAACAAAGTGTTTGCTTTGATAAAATAGGAAAGCTACTTACACATGTTTTATGTAGAAAGGAGTGTTATGAAAATCATTTGATAGATAAGAAAATGTTTGGAAAATTGCTTAATGCTGTATGTAAATAAAGTACATGTCCTGTGTGGAAGTGAGCCAATGCTTCCTGCTGAGGAGGATTTTCATTTATTCAAGGTCTATTTTTATGGGGCTCAGTTTTGTGCTAAGCAGCACATTTGGAGCTGGTGTCCTGCAGCAATTCTGTCCTTGGACCTGGGACCTGCTTTGCTGCTGTCTACAGTGGGATTCTCCAGATGGGATGAGCAGGATGGCATCAAGAAAGAGCATTTGTGAGCCATGAGTTATTGTCAATATTTTACCTACATTAGTTATCTTCAGAGGCTGAGGTCCAAAACTAACAGAGAGCTGAAATTGTGGATAATAGTAAGCACTATGTACATTGTTTTACAAACACACACTCACTCTCACACACTCTTTTTTTAATATTTTTTTAATTTTATTTCTTTTTTATGTGTATGAATGTACTGTCTGCATGTAGGTCTGTGCACCCATGTCGTGCCACGGAGGTCAGAAGAGGGTGTCGTATTCCCCTGGATCTGGAGTTCTCCTGGAATTGGAGTTACAGAAGGTTCTCAGTCACTATGTCGGTGCTGGGGATCAAACCCAGGTCCTCTGCAAGAGCAGTCTGCACTCTTAACCGCTAGGCCATCTCTCTAGCCACTCTCATGCACTCTTAATCATACAGACAGTTTTTCATCTTAACTAAACACATACCACACCCTGGCTATAAATTTCAGAGTTTGATGTATGATAGCAAAAGCTTTTTCCTTCTTTCCTTACAGTGTTTCACCTTTTCATTTAACGGAAGCTTCTCTGTGGCACAGCTGAATTGCCAGCATCACAGCTTCCACAATTTGAGGCCACTATTCATTAACAAAAAGGTGTGGGGAGTTATTTGAGCACAAGTATTGGTGACTGGGTAATGAAAAATGGAAAGTCAGGTCTACACCAAGATGGTGTCAGATTTCTCTGTGCTGCTTACAATAGGGTCCTGCTTCAAACACATGAGATGCATATTCCTGATATTTTCTATGTACTATTTTAGGACTGCATTTGACCTAGTTACACAAAGTGCAGAAATTGAAATAGCAGGTAATGGGGTGCCGTGGTCTAACATAACATATACTTATGGCTACAGCACTAGTGTGTTTTCTTTTAACTTCTCAGATGCCTGTCGGTGCCCACATTGGCATCAGTGGGCTCTGAAACTCGGCTGTGCTGGGCTGATCCTTCTTGTCATGAGTGGGATCAGGTTGAGTGTCTCAGGTAAGTGAAGTAAATCTCTAACTTTACCATGTTTACTCTGTTTCTGTCATAAATAGTATAGCCTCTTCCTAGGATGTGGCCGCTCTTATTTAGTCTAGGGAAAGATGGACAAAATGAAAAATTACAGGACAGCACCCCATGTCCACTGTTGAAACTTCAAATTTGTTTCCTATTTATCATCTTAAATTATCTGAGAGTCACGACGGAGTGTGACACGTGTGCGTCCAGAACTATAAAAAAGTCACAATTATGACAAAAGATGACAGTAACAAAGAAAACTAAGATACCAACTTTTTAGTTGATTAAGCACCTGCTAAACCCCAGAAGGCACTCGACAGACGTCCTCTTGGAGTGGGTGTGATTACACTCCTAAGATGAGAAAGTTCTTGGGTGTGAGTAGTTCAAAAGTGCAGTAATGCCCTTAGATAACATATGACCTAACAGCCATCTGAATCCACATGTTCTGTGTTTCTCTGGTTTGTTTGTTCATTCTGCCTCCAAAAGGGACCCTTTGTTAGCACACGGCTAATACTTTTAGCTTCTGTCTGGATTCAAGCTTGCTGAGATAAGCTGATTTCCTGAAGTGAAAAATATAATATCTGTTCCACCACATACTTTGGCTTTTCATTATTTTCATGTGTTTTCTTCTTTACTAGTGCAATTATTAATATGAAAAACTTCAGTAGAGAAAATCAATATGGGTGTTCAAAAGAACAGGACTAATAATGCAACAGGTAACTTTGATATCCTGATAATTTATAGACATCAGAAATTATCTTAGTTAATTAAGGGTGATAGCGGTCCATCCCTGAAGACAGTAAGTCCTATGTCTTTGGTTTTATGTTTGAGGAAACTGCAGCATAAACTTTAAGTAACTTGCTGGGAGTCGCATGATTGGTGAGTGACGGTGCTGGGAACTGCACTTCAGTGTGCGACCTTGGAGCCTAGGATCTCTGTCCGCTTGTTTTTGAGACTGGATCTCATTATGTGACCCTGGCTGGCCTGGATCTTGCTATGTAGACTAGGTTGCCCACAGTTCTAATTCAATAGGGATCAGAAAGGGCAAAATTCTCTGATAAGAATGGGATTTGTAAACAATGCTAATAAAATAATTTAAATAAAAAGTAATTTCTGAGAAAAAAAGAATGGGACTTTTACTTCCTCATTTCATGCTGGATATACATGCTTCAATAAATAAATACCAAGCCAGCCCTTGTTGGAGAAAACCCAAGAGAGTCCTGAAGGAACAGATTCTCAGTAGTTCAGGCCCAGCTCTTGTTCTGAAAAGGGATGTTAAGAGTCAGGCTGTTTTTATTAAGGAATGCCGCAGTGTGGCACCGGATAGACAATGCCACAGGGAGTTTCTGAAGAGAATCAGGAACAATTTTGAATCTGGGTCCTGAATTTAAAATGGTTTGCCAAGTCTGCAGAGCAGACTCCACATACCAGTAGTCCGGAGGGCACAGCTCCCACTGGTAGCAGAAGAGCCTCCATTTCAGCAGACTTAGGGGCACAGGTTTTCTGAGTGGAGTTAATACGTCCTAGAACCCAGGCTGGACTAGCTCTGAGAATGCAGACACACTATTGCAGCAATGACAGTCTTGAGATCTCCCANACACTCCAATTAAAGCGTCTCCACAATGCAAACCTTTACTTTCATCAGAAAGGTTCACCAAAGAGGGGAAGGGGCTCAGCCTTCCCCCAATCTCAGGACATCAACTCCTGGAATGCACCAAAACTCTTTTCCTTCTTTCATAAACAAAAGTTTATCGGTGGGTGCTAGGCGCTATCATTTAGAATCGCTCTTAAATTCGAATTTGTAGGATGGAGAGGGGGTGACTAAACATTAGAATTCCTTCTCAAATGTTTTAGAGTGTTTGAAAGAAAAGACTATTGATTGTTTCTTCACACACCTTGCACGCATAGAGCAAGAACCAGCTCTCTACTCGTCATCCTCCTTGTCCTGCTCTATTTCTGCAAATTCTGTGTTGCATTTATGCATTGAGTATGTGTCACTGTGTGGGGTGTCACCTGTCATCATTTCCACCACCCCCACTCTTTAAAGAAGTAAAAGACAAATCACACTCGAGGGCTGGAACAGACATCCCAGGGAGTGGTAAACTCCCAGCCCACAGACCAAATCCAATGACCTTTCTGACTGCACTCGGCTGCTTTCGGCTTCCTGCTCTCCTGTTCATCCTCCTCGACAAGCCGCACTCACAGCTCTCTCAGCTGATCCTCTTCATCTGCTGACTACTGTGCTTTCCCGTATTTCAAGGAAGGCAAAATTCTGTAGTGCAGTTTTTTCAAGACATAGCTCTTTGATGAGCCAGTTGACCAGTCTGTCAGCCCCCATCTCATGCTGTTGAGCACTAAATAGCTGTTCCTCTGAAACTTTATAATATTTGGATAAATATGACAAATAAATATTACAAATATTTACAATAATTTTACACTAATTTAACCAAACACTTCTTGTAGAGATCATTAGGTTCTCACCAGCTGTTCAGGACAAAAATAAATAAATAAATAAATAAATAAATAAATAAATAAATAAATAAATGTTTGCCAAGTCTGCAGAGCAGACTCCACATACCAGTAGTCCAGAGGGCACAGCTCCCACTGGTAGTAGAAGAGCCTCCATTTCAGCAGGACTTAGGGGGACAGGTTTTCTTAGTGGAGTTAATACATCCTAGAACCCAGGCTGGACTAGCTCTGAGAATGCAGATACACTATTGCAGCAATGACAGTCTTGAGATCTCCCACTCCTGAACAGGCTGGTGAGAACCTAATGATCTCTACAGAAGTGTCTGGTTAAGTTAGGTACAATTATTATAAGATTAAATATTGGAATGAATAAAGTGAGGGTAATTTAAGACCTATGAAAGAAAAACTAACTTTCTGGACTGGAGGCATAAATTCACCAGTAAAAGCTTTTCTCTCCTGGTCTGCAGGAGTCCTGTGTTCTCTCCCTGTATTCCCGGTGTCACAAAAGAAATAGATTTCTGTTGTAGAAAAAAATGTATTTTCTGAAACATTTAGGCACCCTTTCTCAACACCTTTTTTCCAATATCATTCCCTAAAGTCCCCCGCCACCATTTTTACATATTGTGTTATTAATTGTCACACGTAAAACTTGTGGGTTCCCCCCCCCAGGTCTTTTTTGACAGGTTCTCCCTATAGCCACAGCTAGCCTGGAACTGGCTATGTAGACGAGGCTGGCATTGAACTCACAGAAATTCACCTGCTTCTGCCTCGTGAGTGCTGGGATTAAAGGTGTGCACCACCATTCTCTGCTTTACAGCAAATTTTAATGTCACAGATATAGATGTTATGACTACTTATATACTGTGTGTAGAAGATGCTTATACATAAAAGGACAGTAAATTTTCAATACCTGAGAAAGGCTTTCTCCCTTGTCTATTATGAAGGAGAAATTCTCATCCCTGATGAAAATACAGGTTTCAGAAAAACACCAATTTCATGCTCAACAGCATGAGATGGGGGCTGACAGACTGGTCAACTGGCTCATCAAAGTCAGAGCTACATTTTGAAAATAATGTAATAAAGAATTTTATTCTTTATTACAACCCGGCATGGTGGTGCATGCCTTTAATCCTAGCACTTGGGAGGCACAGGCAGGCGGATCTTTGTGAGTTCAAGGCCAGCCTGGTCTATAGAGTGAGTTCCAGGCCAGCTGGGGCTACAGGGAAACACTGTCTCGAAAAGACCAAAAAAAAAAAAAAAAA
>VZQC01001008.1:4037011-4293951 GCA_009823505.1 Rhizomys pruinosus
GGTCAACTAAGTCCCAGGGGACTATGCATGGGGGCATCTCTTGAAATGTCCTGCAAATGTGAGTCACCAGTCTTCCTGTGCAGGGAGGTCTTGGAGATCCACTAATGGGACTTCAGCCAGTGTCTAGTCTATAAAGAGGAAAGTCTGCTCATGCTTCAGAAAGGGAAGCCTGGTCTAGTAAGACCTGACTTTGTCCTCCAGTGGATGGATCTGGTAAATGAAAAGCCAAAATGAGCCAGGGGCTCCCCCCAAAAAACACCTGAATGACCCCTGAGGACCAGATCCTCAACTGACCTTGAGAAAACAAAAACCTTGGTTAATCTAGGCCAACTGTGTGGCCTTAAACATCCAAAAGGAATGTATAACCAGAAATAATTAGTAAGGCCTGAGAAACTGTACTTCAGATATAAAACTTCAGATCTTAGTAAAAAGACCAAAAGAAAAAAGAGAGTACTGTTGTTTGGCCTGTTTTCAATTCTTACTGGCAAGTGCATCTACTCTGTGGCTGCCACTGCTTTTGCCATTCTTCAAAGACATAAGACACAGCTTTTCAACCTTCCAATATGGACTGAAGACTCATGTCTCTCCAAGAATCCTCCAAACCTTCAGTGCCAGATGGGGACTGCTGAGACATCCAGCATGCGCATTGAGCTACTACTGAGGTTTCAGCCTCTTCAGAGTATAGACTGCCATTGTTGGACTACCCAGGCTGTATCATGGAGAACAGTACAGGAAGATCAAGACATGACATGGTGCTTATTGGACCTCATTTGGTGACCATGGGAAGGGAAAACCCCTGTGTGGATTTCAAGGGCAGAATTGATGGTGGTTTGGGCTTGCCAAGGAGGAGCCTTCAAACATGACATCTTTCATATTTCATCTTCATAAGGTGAAGATGCTAAAACCTATGAAATATGTGGCATGTATATATGCATATTTTGGAGTGATGCAAATTGGAGAAAATAACAACAACAACAACAATGGCAGAAGGACTGGGTCAAAGAACTGACTGAAGCAGTGAAACTCTGCTTGAAACAGTAAACTTCTGCATCAAAAATTTTAAAAGGGACTGAGAAAAAGATGAAAGACTGTTTGGCAGAATGCATGAACTCTGGTGGGGGGGCAAGGAAGGGGACACAGGTCTAGATTTGATTGTATGAAATGCACAAAGCTTCAATAAAAATTGGCTTTGAAAAAATATTATTTTTTGTTCTTTATGCATATGAGTATATTGCCTGTTTATGTGTAAGTGCACCCATGTCATGCAATGCCCTCAGAGTCAGAAGAAGACATTGGATCTCCTGGAACTGGAGTTACAGATGGTGTCATATGGGTACTGAGACTCGAACCTGGGTCCTCTGCAAGATCAGCCTGTCCTCTTAACCCCTGAGCCATCTCCCCAGCCTTCCCTCTTCTGATTTCTTATGAAATACACTCCATTGCTATCTCTTTTCCTCCCTTAAAATCTCTTTCTATTCTCTTATGATTTTTGTTGTTGTTTCTACTTGGCTCTCACTACATATCCCAAGCTGGCTTTGAACTCAACAATTTTTTTGCCTTTGTTGAGGGCTGGAATTATAGGCAAGTACCATCAGACCTGGCTCAGAAATTCTGCTTTCTTTTCATTTGTTGTCTGGTGTATTATGAAAGCTGATGGAATAAAAACAGAGTTGTTTATGTCAAACTCTTAATAAAATGGAGTGAGGAGGCCTTTGTAGGGAAGAGAGGACTTGGCACCCCCTCCCCACCCCTGCTTGGCTGATTCCTTCAAGAACTATTAGAAAACAACAAGGTCAAGGGCAGATAACTGTACTGGAAGAGAACAACCCAGAAGCTTCAAGCACACAGAGAGCCCAGATCTTGTTTTCTAATATCACTCCCCAATCAAAGTAACCAAGGTTCCTTGGAAAAATGGTGATATGAGAACAGAGACAACAAACAGCCAAGATGAGACCAAAGCATCTGTTAAGACCAAAAAGTAAGACGGCTGAAACACAAACTCCAAACCCCACAGTAGGGGACACAGTGCCAACTGAAGGATCTCAAAGGCTGACCATGGAGTAATTTGAACAACAAAATAAAATATTATTGGATCAGAACCCAAAGATAGCAATAAATATCCATGAACCTGCACTGATGTAAGTGAATGAATGAATGAATGAATAGTTCAGGTAGTGCTGGGTAGACTGTGCTCCTGCAGGAGATTGGCTGGTGTGGATGGATGCTCTGCCCTCCAGGAAAGGAAGTGCAGCTTAACACTTCGAGGGATGAGTTGTGCTCAGTGCCTCCTTCCAGATTGACAGTAGAGGAGGAAGTGGCTTCATAGGAGAGACTTCAGCATGTGTCTTAGGCTAATGAGATGAGGTGTGCTTTACCTGTGAGGCTCTCCTTCCAGTAATAGCTCCTGTTTCTTTGGTGAAAAAGAGGAGATAAATTCTGCCATGGAGACATCCTGAAAGATGTCCAATCAGAGCTCCTCAAAACTGTCCAAGCCAAGAGGTGGGGATGTAGCCAAAAGGTAGAAATTGACTAACATGGAGCTCTATAGATTTAACCCCCAGTAGCACAAAGTAAATGATCACTAGCTGGGCCACTCATACTTGAAATCCCAGCACTCATGAGGTAGTAGAAGCAAGATTATGAGCTCAAGGCCAGCTTGGGCTATACAGTGAGTTCAAGGCTACCTTAGGCTGAAGAGTAAGACCTTATTTAAAAAATCTACCAACCAACTAGACTTGTTTTTTAAAAAATGCCATCAAGGCTATCACATCAGAAAAGTCTGAGAAACCATCATAGTTAAAGAGGGACAAAGAGACATGATGGCCACATGCATTCTGGAGTCCTCACTAGGACTCTGGGATGGAGAGGGAACATTAGGTAGAAAACAAAGGAATCTACACTAGTGTTTAGCTAGTAACATGTCAGCATTGGTTCACTTAATTATAACAGGTAAATCATACATAAGATGTTACTAAGGGGATCTTTAGATATAAGGTATATGGTAAATCTAAAACTATAACAAGAAATAGTCTGTGGCAGTAGGATTTTAATTTAAAAAAGCCCAGCTCCACAGCCCATGATGTGAGCAAGTGAATAACCTGCCGGGCAGTGAACATTATCAGGATTTCTTTCAACTCCTCCTCTCTTTTTCTTCCCTCAAAGACCCAACTGGCCAAATAAATAAGTTTTGCCAAAATAGCATATGATTCTTTTGACATTTAGGTTTTTCCAAGAGATAAAATGAAAAAAAAAAGTTTTCCCAAATCTTTCTGTAAAGATAGTATAATCTTGACACTGAAAAGGACAGAAAATGGCATACACAAATATAAATCGAAGTCATTTTTGAATGCTGTGTGAAATTGGATGCAGTAGTATATGTTATGCCAAAGGTATTGGGGAAACCGTGAAGGGTTAGCAGGGATCCAAAGCTATTTTCTCCCTAGCATGGAGCTGGCTTAGCATTGAGTAGCTCCCATGTGCCCATTTATACAGGATATTTGTGCATACACCTGTTTTTTGTTTGTTTGTTTTTGTCTTTTTGAGACAGGGTCTCCCTGTAGCCCCAGCTGTCCTGGAACTCACTATGTAGACCAGGCTGGCCTTGAACACATAGAGATCCACCTGCCTCTGCCTCCCGAGTGCTGGGTTTAAAGGCATGCGCCACCATGCCTGGTTATACACCTGTTTTTAAGTCCATAAATATATCAACTGGGCACATTTCAAATGACCAGCAAGGCCAGGGGACTGGAACCAGGACCATGACTTGTAAGTGGAACTTGTGAGTTTTATTTAATTATCTTCTGTTATTGAACTTTATAGTGAAAATAGGATATGCATATTCATCACAGCCCAACAAAGAACAATGAAAAAATAATCAGGTGGGAATAGCTGAGTGGTAGAGCACTTGCGGAGCACACACAGGCAAGCCCAGAGCTGAGTCCCCAGCACAGCTACCACCAAAACAGAAAAGAAGGAAAATGTTTGATATGCTATAGGATGAAGTGACTCAGAAACATACAGGAAAATAGCATGTGAAGGTGGAGAATCAAGAGCTGAGGGGCAAAAGCCTGCCTTAACGAGAAAATCGGAAGGACCCACTTATCCTCAGAGCACTGAGTCATGTTACAATTATTAGAGCACAAGTGAACATCATTGAAGTTAATAAGCCTTTATTGTAAGCATCTGTATTAGTCACCTGCAGCTGTGTTAAAACACTGTGACTGTGGCAAGTTGTAGAAGAGTTTATTTGAGTCTACGTTTCCAGAGGAATCAGAGTCCATCATGGCGGGGAGGCATGGTGGCAGGAAGTGGTCAGAGGAGCGCTCACATCTTCAAGCAGGCACAAGAAGCAGAGAGTGACTGGAAATTGGACAAAGCTTAAAAACTCTCAAAGCCTTCTCCCAGGGACACACTTCCTCTGGCATAGTCACAACTCCTAAAGGTTCTATGACCCTCCCTAAACATGGCCACAAACTGGGGACCAAGTCTCCAAAAAACTGGAGCCTATAAGGGACATTGATTCAAACCAACACAGCTTCCCTTTCTTTCTTTCTTTCTTTCTTTCTTTCTTTCTTTCTTTCTTTCTTTCTTTCTTTCTTTCTTTCTTTCTTTCTTTCTTTCATTTCTTTCTTTCTTTTTTTAAATTTTTATTTATTTTTGTATGTGTATGAATGTACTGTCTGCATGTAGGTCTGTGCACCCGTGTCGTGCAATGCTACGGAGGTCAGAAGAGGGTGTCGGATTCCCCTGAAACTGGAGTTCTCCTGGAATTGGAGTTACAGATGGTTCTTAGCCGCCATGTGGGTGCTGGGGATCGAACCCGGGTCCTCTGCAAGAGCAGTCGGTGCTCTTAACAGCTAGGCTATCTCTCCAGCCCTCTTTCTTTCTTCCTTCCTTCCTTCCTTCCTTCCTTCCTTCCTTCCTTCCTTCCTTCCTTCCTTCCTTTCTTTCTTTCTTTCTTTCTTTCTCTCTCTCTTTCTCTTTCTTTCTTTCTTTCTTTCTTTCTTTCTTTCTTTCTTTCTTNGTTTGTAGTAAACCATCCATATTAAAGATGTGCCTAAGAGACATGATGGCCCAACGGCATTATGGAGTCCTCACTAGGACTCTGGGATGGAGAGGGAACATTAGGTAGAAAACAAAGGAATCTACACTAGTGTTTAGCTAGTAACATGTCAGCATTGGTTCACTTAATTATAACAGGTAAATCATACATAAGATGTTACTAAGGGGATCTTTAGATATAAGGTATATGGTAAATCTAAAACTATAACAAGAAATAGTCTGTGGCAGTAGATTTTAATTTTTAAAAAAGCCCAGCTTTCCACAGCCCATGATGTGTGGACGCAAGTGAATAACTGCGGGCAGTGAACATCTCAGGATTTCTTCTTCAAATTAACTCTCTTTTTCTTCCCTCAAAGACCCAACTGGCCAAATAAATAAGTTTTGCCAAAATAGCATATGATTCTTTTGACATTTAGGTTTTTCCAAAAGAGATCAAAAATGAAAAAAAAAGTTTTCCCAAATCTTTCTGTAAAGATAGTATAATCTTGACACTGAAAAGGACAGAAAATGGCATACACAAATATAAATCGAAGTCATTTTTGAATGCTGTGTGAAATTGGATGCAGTAGTATATGTTATGCCAAAGGTATTGGGGAAACCGTGAAGGGTTAGCAGGGATCCAAAGCTATTTTCTCCCTAGCATGGAGCTGGCTTAGCATTGAGTAGCTCCCATGTGCCCATTTATACAGGATATTTGTGCATACATCCTTGTTTTTGTTTTTGTTTTTGTCTTTTGAGACAGGTTCTCCCGTAGCCCCCGCTGTCCTGGACTCACTATGTAAGTGACAGGTGCTTGAACTCATAGAGTTCCACCCGCCTCTGCCTCCGAGTGCTGGGTTTAAAGGCATGGGCCACCATGCCTGGTTATACACCTGTTTTTAAGTCCATAAATATATCAACTGGGCACATTTCAAATGACCAGCAAGGCCAGGGGACTGGAACCAGGACCATGACTTGTAAGTGGAAATTGTGAGTTTTATTTAATTATCTTCTGTTATTGAACTTTATAGTGAAAATAGGATATGCATATTATCAACAGCCCAACAAAGAACAAGAAAAAAAATAATCCGTGGGAATCGCTGAGTGGTAGAGCACTTGCGGAGCACACACAGGCAAGCCCAGAGCTGAGTCCCCAGCACAGCTACCACCAAAACAGAAAAGAAGGAAAATGTTTGATATGCTTGCTATAGGATGAAGTGACTCAGAAACATACAGGAAAATAGCATGTGAAGGTGGAGAATCAAGAGCTGAGGGGCAAAAGCCTGCCTTAACGAGAAAATCGGAAGGACCCACTTATCCTCAGAGCACTGAGTCATGTTACAATTATTAGAGCACAAGTGAACATCATTGAAGTTAATAAGCCTTTATTGTAAGCATCTGTATTAGTCACCTGAGCTGTGTTAAACACTGTGACTGTGGCAAGTTGTAGAAGAGTTTATTTGAGTGTGCGTTTCCAGAGGAATCAGAGTCCAATCATGGCGGGGAGGCATGGTGGCAGGAAGTGGCGACGGAGCGCTCACATCTTCACGCCGGCACAGAAAGCAGAGCGGAATGGAAATGGACAAGTTAAAAAAATCAAAGCCTTCTCCCCAGGGACACCACTTCCTCTGGCCTAAGTCCCAACCTCCTAAAGGTTCTATGGACCCTCCCTAACATGGCCAAAACTGGGGGCCAAGTCTCCCAAAACCTGGCGCCTATAATGGACATTGATTCAACCACACACCGCTTCCCTTTCTTTCTTCTTCTTTCTTTTCCTTCTTCTTTCTTCTTTCTTTCTTCTTTCTTTCTTTCTTTCTTTTCTTTCTTTCATTTTTCTTTCTTTTAAATTTTTATTTATTTTTTGTATGTGTCTGAATGAACTGTCTGCATGTTAGTTCTGTGCACCCGTTGTCGTGCAATGCACGGCGGTCAGAAGAGGGTTGTCCGATTCCCCTTGAAACTGGAGTTCTCGGCATGGAGTTTTACAGATGGTTCTTAGCCGTCCATGTGGGTGCTGGGGATCGAACCCGGGTCCTCTGAAAGACCCCGCAGTCGGTGCTTTGTAAAAGCGAGGATCTATCTTCCAGCCCTCTTTCTGTCGTCCGTCCTTATTCCTGTCCTTCCGTCCTTAATTACTTCCTTCAGTCCTTCCTTCCTCCCTTCCAACTTCCTCCCTCCCTCCCTCTCTCTATTTCTCTTTCTTTCCTTCTTTCTTTCTTTCTTTCTTTCTTTCTTTGCTTTCTTTCTCTCTCTCTCTCTCTCTCTCTTTCTTTCTTTCTTTCTTTCTTTCTTTCTCTCTCTCTCTCTCTCTCTCCCTCACTCCCTCCCTCACTCCCTCTGTCTCTCTCTCTCTTTCTTTCTTTCTTCCTTTCTTTCTTTCTTTCTTTCTTTCTTTCTTTCTTTCTTTCTTTCTTTCTTTCTTTCTTTCTTTCTTTCTTTCTTTCGACAGGGTCTCTGTCTAGCTCTGGCTGACTTAGAACTTGCTAGGTAGACCAGGGTGGTCTCCATGTCACAGAGTTCCACCTGCCTCTGCCTCCTGGGATCTAAGCATCTTTTCAAAAATATTTACTTACTTATTTTTATGCATATGAGTATTTTGCCTGCAATGTTTATAAGTCCACCTCCTGTGCAATGCCTGCAGAGGCCAGAGCAGGTGGTAGGTTCCATGGAACTGGAGTTAGGGACCAGCAGTAGTCATCATGTGGGTACTAGAAACCAAACCTAGGTCTTCTGCAAAAGCAGCCAGTGCTCCTAACTGCTAGGTCATCTCTCCAGCCCCTGAAGCATTTCTTTAAACAATCTGCTACGGGCTGGGGTGACTTGACTCCCTGACAGCTAACTGGTTTCTCAGCTTCCTTGAGTGAAGAATCCTTAGGCGACAGTCCAGCTATCCTGGCCTTGAGCAGCACCAGCTGCTTCAAGTACTCCACAGACACTGTGAGGAAGCTGATACGATAATCACTGGCACCTTGAGGAAGCTGCACAGCAGCCATAGCTGCTTGCTGCTGGAGTACAACTCCAGTTCCAAAGGGCACTGGCCCCAGCCATAACTGTCTCCGCAGCTTGCACTGACTTTTGCCATGGTGAACTTTAGATGACCCT
The DNA here is from genome assembly GCA_009823505.1 of Rhizomys pruinosus. Taxonomy (NCBI): domain Eukaryota; kingdom Metazoa; phylum Chordata; class Mammalia; order Rodentia; family Spalacidae; genus Rhizomys; species Rhizomys pruinosus. The sequence continues at coordinate 4,045,154 of VZQC01001008.1, forward strand.
GTAGCCATTTCTACCCAGGCCAGAGGAGAGTGCTTCTGGTTGCTCAAAGAAGACCTATTGTTGGTATAAACACGGTCCTTCATTTACATGAGGGAAATGCAATGCTTGGTCTAAGTGGGTTCCTTCATTTGTGCTGCAATTGGTGCAAACACAGTTCTCCATGTGCATGAAGACTGCTGTGATTATTGTAGACATCCTTGCCATGCCCTCATTGGTGCACACTTTGTTAGCCAGTCCAGAGACGCCCTCCTGGGATGCCTCTCCATGCTGCAACATTAGACCCAATAAGCAGCTTCTCCCAAGTGGCCTTTTCTTGCCTACTTTTGACCATTGTTATTAGTAAAGCAAGCTCCACTGGTAACACAAAGGGTGGGAGAAGTTCAGTGGAGTGGCCCCGGCAAGCTCAGGAGGAACATCAGGGAGAGGGCAGCTGGAGAGTTCCAGAGAAGGGGTGGGACAGACACAACAGAGAGCAGAGGCAACTGAGACCAGGAGGGCTGTGAAGAGCTCAAGAAGGGAAACTGTGATCACTGGAAGCATTCTGGCCAAGTAAGAGTCTCAGGCACCTTGGGCCAGACTGCTGTGACATTAGCCACCGTGAAGGGCTAAGAATCCTGACATTGTAGGCCCCAGAGCTTTAACACTTGCCTTTGTAGGGCTGAGGATCCTGACACGTGAGGGCTGAGCAAGACCTGCAACACTAGAGCCACTGCCTGCTGCTGCTTGCTGCTATCTGCTGCCACAGTTTACTGCAGCCAGGAGACAAGGATCACAAAAGCTCCCTAGTGCTGGGAGCATTGGTGGTTAAAGCTAAGGGCAATAACCCTCTTACTTGAGCACCTAGAACCATAAGTCATTGGCTTTTAGAGCCTAGAAAAAATAGGTCCCTAGGTCTCCAGGCATGGTGGATCACTTTAATCATCAACTTGACAAGGTTGAACCTAGACTCACCTGTGAAGAGAGTCTCGAGTCTCGGTGAGGGATTGTCTGCATTGGGTTGGGCTGTGGGCATGTCTGCAGGGCATTATCTTAATCACACTAAATGATGTGGGGAGATGCAGCACACTGTAGGCAGCACCATCCCCTACGCAGGGGTTCCTGATCCATACAAGACCAGAGAAAACTGAGCTGAGCACAAGCAAGTGAACATGTATGCATTCATTCTCTCCTCTCTCATCTGTGAATGTGACCGGCTGCTTCAAGCTCCCATGCTATAACTTCCCTGCAATGTGAACACAGAACCATGAGCTAAAATAAACCTTTTCTCCTCCAAGTTTTTTTTTTTTTTGTCAGGGTATTATGTTAATCACAGCAACAGGCATAAAGCTGAAACACAGGGTTTTGTGCTGGGCCTGCCAGTCTATCTCTCTAGGGTTTGGACACTCAAGCAAGTCTTTCTCCAGTCTTCTACAGAGAGAACCTCAGGCCTAGGGATGGGTGCCACCCACAATGTATGTGTCTTACCCACATTTTCATTTAGCGTAATTAAGATAATGTCCCACAAATGTGTCCACGGGAAAACCCAACATGGACAATCCCTCACTGAGACTCAATTCATAGGTGAGCCTAGGTTCAAGTGTAATGATTAAAGTAAATCACCATGCCTGGAGACCTAGGGGCCCGTTTTTTTTTCCCCTCTTTTATTTGTTTATTGTTAAGGGCTTCTAACACTATAATTAACACAGTTGTTTTCTCAGATACATTGATTTTCGTTTGGCAATACAATTAGGTTAAATTGGTGCATTTTGCAATACTTTATGTCCAAATTTTACGACCCAAGGTTCCATAGTCCATGTTGGTGATGCTTGTATGCAAAGGCTGTTGATCAATTAGGAATCCACTCTATATTGCTGTAGTCTCATGATTCACCACCTATTCTCTCCACAGCCCTTCCCTTCTACCCACCCTACTTGCGCATTTGTTTCCCTAGGCTTTGGGAAAAGGGGGCACAAGTGGTAGAGAAATCAGCTCTACTTTCTTTGGAATTGTCATTTTGGACTCTAGTCTGTCAGGTTGTTTCCCTTCATGGGTTGCAGTTTTCCAGTGATACCTTGTTTAGTCCTACTAACAAAGCACAAGCAATTGGATATGTACAAGGCATTTTAAACATACTATTATTATTGCAAGCTAAGCTGTGAGCATTAGACACAGATTTGCTTTGATGGCTTGCTAATCACTAAACTGTTGTTCTCTATAAAGTGGTGACAAGTTCTTATTGTGGCTTATAACATCTCCTACCCACTAGAGGACATAAGCTTGTGGGCATCGCGATGCTGAGTTATTCCTCCAAGGAGAGGCTAATAGCCATTTTTGGAATATAGGATTATAAAGTAGTATATAGTAATAGTATGATAATATATGTATATATACTGATATATTATAGATTCTATATATATAGTATACAATGACCAGCTTCACGTGCATTGCACAGTATCCTCTAGGCTTTTGAGGTGTAGCTGATACTGCACGAGAGTCTTGCTTGTCTCTAAGGAGAACCAATTTTTGTGTTTGCTTTAGTGGCCTTTGGTAACAACTCTCTGGCATTTCAGAGGCCAGTTGTATGGTTAGCAAGTGACGTCTCAAAAACATTTTTTCATATGCTGCACACAAGGCTTCAACAACAGGGACTTCTGCCTTTCTCTTGCATATACTCCATCTTACTATGGCAAAAGGCATATTATATTTGGGGGGGGGGGTTGAATCCCCTAGCCAACATCACCTAGGCAGAATAATTCATTGCTGAGTCAGAGCATTTCCTTGTATTAATAATTTTGTTAAATTACACAACTTATAAAACTATGTACGATGAATTTGGCTCTAGATAGAGAATTATCCTTTTCACGTTCTCTATGCCTATCCAGTCAATTAAAAAGGGTAGTTTATACCTGTTTTAAAGAAACTTACCACTATAACCGTGGCTCTAATTTCCAGTTAGTGGAATGACTTCCTTACCATCATGTTTTTTTTTCTTTTTCCTTAAAGGGGAGCAGGGTAGGAAGTTGCTCAGCTATCTGGAAGGTAAACTTCATTGGGCCCATATAAACAGTTAACCCCAATAGAATTCACAGAGAGTGCTCAGTGTCCTGATTAGGCAGCTGAGATTTGCTTTCTTTATGTTCAGATGGTCAGCCTCTCTGATGGCAATTTCCCAGTCCATCCAGTGCAAGCCAAAAGTGTACGTTTTCAGGCATTTAAGTTGGTGATATTTTACCTGTGGGAAACATACAAACATCTCTCCCTTGTTTTTGTAAAGAGTCTCGAAATTGAAAATTTTATCAATAGGAATTTGGAACAAAGATATTTCCTATTGTATCCCAGAAGGGATACTACCCCACCTCCCACCTCCCCTTTTGGTTTTTTTAAAATTTTAGTTTTTTTTTACTATATTAATGTTTCTCAAAGGTTGCTACCATACTAACGGTAGCATCAATGCTTAAGTTTCAGTTAAATTTATCCAAACTGTTTCTCATGACTGTATGCTATTATTTGGGAAGTAAATTTAGCCTTAATTCCTTTAAACTTGTCCTGACAAGTAAAAGAAAGTGTTAAACGTGTAGTGTATAATCAGAAAAATAAATAGACTATTTGTGTACCTTAACCCCTAAATTACTGTTGGACAGTTTCAATATCACAATTATGAAATAAAACAGTTAACTTTTTATATTCACAATTAGGTTCAAATATATTTACCATTTTTCACCAAAACCTAAACAAACGTTGAAAACTAGGTCTAAACATTTCATAAGCTAAAATATCCTATGAGATGTGATAAAGCTTCGGCAGAGTTGAATACCTCTCCAAATAAATTTTACCAATACTACACTTTGTCTTTAAAGCTAATTGACTGGACTATGCTTCTAGAGAAAATCAAGTCCCTAACTTATATGGTTTATTTGTTTTTGTATAAATCTCTACTGAAATACCTCTCTAATAAAATATATGTTATTTTAAGTATACCCTTTTAAAACTGCAAACTCTTACAGAGTGGATTTTAAATGATATCTTCCTCCAATCTCTTGGCCTTCTCAGCCTGGCATGAAACCTGCTTTAAAGACTTTTCAGTATCTAGCTCCTTTTTTTTTTTTTTTTTTTTTTTTTTTTTTTTTTTTTTATCACAAAGCCCCTCATATAAAAACCAATTTGCAACGCCGTAGTGACCAAACCCACACATCCCAAGACCTCCCACCATCCAGCTGGATGGGCTTGAATTGTTCAATCAAGTTGATAAAATAAGTGGTCCAGACTATATTGACATAGTTTTCACCGTTCAACTCCAGATCGCAGCCCTTAACATTCTATCCTTCCCCTCTTGGCAGATGTTCCTAGGCTTAGGAAATGGGCGCACAGGTGGACGAGAAGCAGAAACATCTACATTTGTCCTGGAGATGATTTTTCTGAGACTCTGGTCAAGTTTCTGGCTTGTTTCCTTTCAGGGTGACCATTTGTTCAGGAATAACTTTCAATCCTACTTAATGGGAGCACTAAGCTAATTAGATATACTAGCGTTATTTAAACATTTGCTAATTACTCATGGTACTTACCTTGGTCAATAGACACAGATGTTTGATGTTCCTGTTAAATCCATGGATGTACTTTTTTTTTCCTGTGAAAGAATGACAAGAGTCTTACTGTGGCATATAACATCTCCTAATCACTAGAGTGAATAAGCTTGTGGTGCAACACCGATTAGTTATTCCTCCAAAGAGGAGCCAATAGCCAATAGATTATGGGATAGTACAGACATAGTCTACCACTGCTGCACAGTATCTAAGAGGTGAGTGTGACTGATGTTGGTGGAGGAGTCAGCTTACAAGCAACATTGCTTCATTGGTCAGTGGCCTTTGGTAACCGTCTGTATCCAGAGACAAACTGTTATATCTTTGCAAATGCGGTCTCCATACAACCTGTCCATGCTTACATCAGGTCACTGTCAGCAGGGCCCTACTGCCTCTCCTCCTGCAGGTATCCCCAGTTTACAGGCAAGAGTACTTTACGCTTTTTTGGGGGAGGGCTTGGATCCATGGCCAACATCTCCCTGGCAAATCAATCCATTGTTCTGCTATCATAAGACCTCTCCTGTATTAATATATTTTGCTTATATGCCCAGCTTAAAGGGACGTCGTAATTATATTTGGTTCTGAATAGAGAGAATAATCCTCTCACCATTCCTATGTCCTATTAGTCCAATTAAAGAAAGACAGTTTTACCCGTTTTTTATAAGAGATTACTTCTATAACAGTCATGCTCTAATTTACAGTTAGAGGTATGACTTCATTACTCACCTGGTCTTTTCTTTGTTCTTATGAAAACGAGGTAAGTAGGTCTCTCACTATTGAAACTGTGCTGCACCTGAGGTAAGGGTTCATTTAGGACTCACTATAAACAGTTGTTACATCCTATGGTCCTCAAAGATGTTTGATCCCTGTAGTAGTTGAGGGGCCCTTTCTTCCTTTTGTGTTAAGATGGGCCAACTTCTTGCGGTATTTCTTGGTAAACCTACCAATGGACGGCTGTATCCTTTCTTTCCCAGCCATTGAGTTGGGACGGATTTGACCTGTGGGAACATACAAATCTTTTCCCATAGTTTTTTAAACTTAAATTGAAAGTTTTTGACAAAAAGGTTTAATATGTAACTGTATCCCCCTTTTTTTATTTTAGTGTTATTTTTTTTTAATTTACTGATTATTTAAAAGGCAGTTGTAATACACATACCTATACTAGGTGAATCAAGGATGAAATGTCATAAATTTATCCAAGCTTCTTGGGTGACTGTATGTTGTTACTTAGGGAAGAAACTAATTTCTTATAGTGCAAATCATCCTAAGGTTAAAGAGAATGTTCAAGATTATACTGTACAACAAAAATATAGAGAAATCTTTGATTATGTTCAATTCCAAGTTATTGGGTATAAAATTTGAAGTAAATAGCACTGTGATTTTTAAATTTGTATACACTTATTACTTTCTGTTGTTTCCCTCCTCCCGCCCTCCCACCCCTCCCGATTCACCATTTCAGTCAGTTTTCTGATGCACTCTTCTGTGATTGTTCTTTTAATATGTCATCCCTCTCCACAAGAAATATTAACACTGGGTTATTGCATGCTTGCTACCAAGATGAGGGATACCATTCATGTTTGGTTTTTCTGGGTGTGTTACTTCACTTAATATAATATCTTCTAGCTCCATCCATTTACCTGCAAAGATCAGATGCTGTCTTTTCTTTACTAAGTGCATAGAAATCCATTGTGTCATGTAACCACATTTTTTCTATCACTCGTGCCAGTTGAGGGCATTTTGGGTGGTTCCAGCTGTTTGCTATTGTGAACAGGAGCTGCAATAACATAGCTTTGCATGTATCTCTGTGGTAGGATGATTCTTGTGGGTATATACCGCGGGAGTGGTTATGACTGGGTCAAATGACAGACTCACTTTTTGGTCCTTCCAAGGTGCTCTCACACTGCTTTCCTAGTGGCTGTAGCAAGTTTACATTTCCCCCACAATGGATGAGTGTCCCCTTTCCCCACAACCTCTCCAGACTTGGTATCATGTGTTTTCTTGATCTGGCCAGTCTTATCAGAGTGGGTGATATCTTAGAGTGGTCTTAAGTTGCATTTCCCTAATTGTTAGTATGTTGAATAGTTTTTAAGATGTTTCTAGCCCATCTCTGCTCCTGCTCTTGGAAGTCTCTATTCAGTTTTTGTGTCCATCTTTGAGTGACTTCATTGTTAGTTTTCTTTCTTCTTTTTTTTTAGTAGTTTTATACTCTGGAAATAATGCTTTCAGATGTATCTGCAGTGAGGTTTCCTGCCACTCAGTGGTTTTCTCTTCACTTCCTTTATTTTTCTTTTGATGTCAGAGGCTTTTGAGTTTAATGAGGTCCCCATTTGTCAATTGTCGGATCTTATTCTTGTGCAGCGCTGTCTGATTTTAGGAAGTGCTTACCCTACCCCATGTCTTGTAGTCTGCTGTCCATTTTTTCCTGTATATACCTCCGAGTTTTTGGGGTTTCCTGTGAGGTCTTTATCCATCTGGAACTTGATGTTTATGTGCAGGTTGAGAGGTAGGGTTTAATTTCATTCTTTACAGCTGGTGCATCTAGTTTTCTTGCGCACTTTTGTTGAAGATGTTGTCTTTCCTACCATTGTGTTTCTGGCCCCGTTATCAAATATGAGGTTGCTGAATGTACGTGCGCAGGTTTGGATCTTCGGTATTTAAAAAATTTTTTTTTTTTTTTTTTTTTTTTTTTTTTTTTTTTTTTTTTTTTTTTTTTTTTTTTTTTTTTTTTTTTTGCACCCGTGTCGTGCAACGCTGCGGAGGTCAGAAGAGGGTCTCGGATTCCCCTGGAACTGGAGTTCTCCTGGAATTGGAGCTTCAGACGGTTCTCAGCCGCCATGTGGGTGCTGGGGATCGAACCCGGGTCCTCTGTAAGAGCGGTCGGCGCTCTTAACCGCTAGGCCATCTCTCCAGCCCCTAAAGCCGACTTTCTAATTAACTTAATATATTGAAAAAGAAACTGAACAGTAAACTTCTGCATCAAAATTTTTAAGAGACTGAGAAAAAGATGAAAAATATGTTTGTCAGAATGCATGAGCTCTAGTGGTGTGGGGGGCAAGGAAGGGAGAATGGGTCTAGATTTGATTGGGAAATTTTGTATGAAATGCACAAAGCTTCAATAAAAAATTGGCTTTGAAAAAAAAAAACTGGAGAAGGAATCAAGGGATCTGGCACTATAAAATGTGTATTCCTGAGAGTAGAGTAGAACAGAAATTGAACGTTAATATAGGAAAACTTCACAGAGATGAGAAATATGTCTGAGTAATCCAGGAAAAAAACTAGATCCTGACAAAATTCCTCATTTTCTGTATGGTCAGCAAGCTGAGTCCAATGGGAAGCAGACCTCCTTCAGGCTGTCACATTCACATGGCTGAAATGCAGTGTGTCCTGAGGAGCCAGTGGAACAAGTGATGCTCTGATGGCTGTCATTGTCAACAAGAGCAAAACAACAACACCACACATTGAGTGGAATTTACATTTAAAGTAAATAAAAGTGCTGATTATGAAGCACATTCAACAAAATGACTAAACACATTAAAAACAAAATACAGCCACGTGCCTACCAGAAACTTAAAGAAAAACTATAAAGAAATAGAGAAGAAGAAAAAGAAGAAGAAGAAGAAGAAGAAGAAGAAGAAGAAGAAGAAGAAGAAGAAGAAGAAGAAGAAGAAATAGATGTTTTAAAATAGAGGGCTGGAAGCCAGACATGGTGGCGCACGCCTTTAATCCTAGCACTCGGGAGGCAGAGGCAGGCAGATCTTTGTGAGTTCAAGGCCAACCTGGTCCACAGAGTGAAATTCCAGGATCTGGGGCTACAGGGGGGGAAAAAAACAGGGCTGGGACTGAAGAAACAACTCGTCAGCTAACTCAGCTAAAAGAGCTTACTATTCTTCCAGAAGACCTGAATTCAGATCCCAGCACCCACATCAGGGGGTCTACAAGGGGGTCCACAACCCCCTATAACTCTAGCTCCAAAGGATCTAATGACTTATCCAGCACATATCCAAATATGCATAATTTTAAAGTATGGTAGCACACTCCTTTAATCCCAACACTTGGAAGGCAAACACAGGCAGATCTCTATTAGATTAAGGCCAGCCTGGTGTACATAGCAAGTTTCAGGCCAGCTGGGGCTACAGGAAGACCATGCCTCAAAAAAATTAATTAATTAATTACAATTAATTAAATATTAAAATACTAGAGCCCTTCTTTGTAACACATAAAGACTTTTGTTCCAATATCATACATGTCAGACTAAAATATGAACAAATCAAATTTATAAGTAAAACTAAGTAATTTTTCCACTCTACTTCCTCAGAAGTAACATGTAATATACAGTTTTAGAGATTATTTCTATCAGTACTTTCTAGATTCAGCTTTATATTTTGTTTGCTGTCACTGTTTGTGTCAGACAACCGAATTTCATACTGCAATTTTCACATACAACTCTCCTCATAAGTAACATGGAATGTAACACAAATGAATGCTCATCAGCTACTGACTGAACTAGTATGACTTAATAAGGGAATCATATAGCTTTATAAAACAAAAGTTTAGAGACTTTTTATTTCTAGCACCTGTCTTATCCTGCATCTAATAATCTTTGTTTTTCATAACACAAAATTATGAGAACAATTTTAAAAATTCTAAAAATTGGACACAGTAGTAGGCAAGGAAAGAGTTGTAACACCGTCTATCCACATAGGCTTCAGGCAAATGCCAGTAGGTCTAGTAATACACTAATGCTTAAAATACTTACTGGCCATAATTACAAAAGTTTGTTTCTATGGAGACTTTTGTGGTTGATATTTCCTGTGCAAAAAGACAACTGACCTAATTTTGTTTTCAGGGGAAATGTCTAAACCATGAACATGAAAACTTTTAGCTAATGTTTTGTTTCATCATGATTTTGAATGTTTTTTTTTAATATTGTAATTTATTATGTAACAAGTTAGAAAGAGTTCACTTATCTGAAATAATTTGCATTTGAAATTTTATGCTAATCAGCAGTTTCACTTGGCATTTAGAAGTCATGAATTTTTGATACTTGTCCTGGTATATTAATAACTATACATCCAGTTGTGATACTCAATCACATATCCTTTGCAGACAAATACCATTATTGGACTGGCTTAAATACAGTAGGATATATAATGAACAACATCATGTCCCATGCTCTCCCCCAAGAAATTCATATGTTGAACTTCAAACCTTGGGTGCTTAGGAATGGGACTGGGCTAGAGAGAGAGTTTAACCAGCCTGTCTCTGAATGGGTGCATTAAGTTAAAATGAAGCTTCTATAGTTAATACTGATCTCCACTGAGTGCTAAACAAAAGCAGATTGGAACACATACACACAGACAATGCAGTTTCCAACTGCCAGGATTATAAACTGCTGGGATTACACCAGGGCTGGCTGTTTTTTAGGGAATTCTGAAGCACTAAGACAATTTAAAAACAAGGAAACCCAAATGATGGCAGAGTGCAATAAGTGACAAGACCAGGAAGAGAGATGAACAACAACCCCCAGCCAAATCTTCTACAAGAACAATTTACCTTACAGCTTGGAAGCTACTGCCAATTACATTAGCATTGAAACATTTTTCTAAGAGAGCAATTCCTATTTTGCAATTGTGTAAATTTGGCAGGGTATGCTTTGTTTATAATCCCATACTTGATTGGATTAGTTACTGTGCACAGAGGCCCATGTGTCAATATCATAGGAGGAAGAATGTGGAGAAATGAGATTTCTGCTCTCTGTAATCCTTAGAGACTCACTCACTCTCCTGTCTCTACTATTCTTTAGTCTTCTTTCAGTGACAGACATCTTTACAGTTTTATAAATGGGAAATCAGAAGACAGCCTACTGAACACACTGTCCTCACATCCTCAGTGTTGGAGAATGCGCCTTTGTGCCTTACTTGTCATCACTCAACACTAGATCTCAAGTTACAACATTGTTCTGCCAAAATTTTTTATTGTGACAAATAGTATGTCATATAAAATTTACAATCCTATTATTCAGCATACAAGACAAAACTGTTAAGAGTATTTACATTGTTATGAAACAGATTTCATGATTATTTATGTTTTGGGAGTTTTTTAGTTTTTTATTTTCTTTTTGGTCATTTGCAGGCAATTTGCAAGGCAGATCTTTGGTGAGTTCAAGGCCAGCCCTGGTCTACAGAGCAAGTTCCAGGAAAGCTGGGCCTACAGGGAGACCCTGGCTCAAAAAACGACAAAAAATAAAAAAAAAATACAGTTTCCCTGTAGCCTAAGCCAGCCTGGGGCTCACTATGTAGACCAGGTTGAATTTGATCTCCGCTTCTTACCTCCTGAGTGCTGAGATTAAAGGCATGTACTACCTACTCTAAACTTGAATATAATTTTATTTTATATATGTGTCTGTATGTGGATGTACATGTATAGGCCAGTTGTGAGCCACCCAGAGTGCTGGGAATTGAAGCTCGGTCTTCCAGAGAGCAGCACACACTCTAAACCACCGAGCCATCTCTCCAGCCCTTGGTTTGTTTTTTTGTTTTTTTGTTTTTTTTTTAATTTTTATTTATTTCCGTATGTGTATGAATGTATTGTTTGCATGCAAGTCTGTGCACCCTGACGTGGCAATGTTTTTGTTTTTTTAATCAGGTCTTGTGTAGCCTGAGATGGCCTTGAGGACTACTATGTATCAATATGCTTGACCAGTTCCTTTGCTTTTTACATGAAACAAACCAGGGCTGCTTCATGCTAAGTAAACACTCCACCACTGAGCTGCATCCCCGGCTTGCAGAGAACTTCCCCTTCATTTTGCAAAGCCAAAACTACAAGCCCTGTAAACAACACTTGCCAACCACTCCTTCTTCCTCCCTCGGCCAGCTGGCAACGCTATTCCTTTCCACTCTGTGATTCTCCTTCTCTGGTCCTTCCTGTGAGTGGAAGCTCAAGGTGTTTGATTGTTTGTAATGGCTTGTTTCACTTGGCACATGTTTTCATCTCATCTACCCTGAAGCCACGTTAGAATTTCTTCTCTTTGTAAGACTGAACAATATTTCCTTGTATAAAAATCATTTTATCTCNTAACAGTTTTATAAATGGGAAATCAGAAGACAGCCTACTGAACACACTGTCCTCACATCCTCAGTGTTGGAGAATGCGCCTTTGTGCCTTACTTGTCATCACTCAACACTAGATCTCAAGTTACAACATTGTTCTGCCAAAATTTTTTATTGTGACAAATAGTATGTCATATAAAATTTACAATCCTATTATTCAGCATACAAGACAAAACTGTTAAGAGTATTTACATTGTTATGAAACAGATTTCATGATTATTTATGTTTTGGGAGTTTTTTAGTTTTTTATTTTCTTTTTGGTCATTTGCAGGCAGATCTTTGTGAGTTCAAGGCCAGCCTGGTCTACCGAGCAAGTTCCAGGAAAGCTGGGGCTACAGGGAGACCCTGTCTCAAAAAGACAAAAAAATAAAAAATAAAAATACAGTTTCCCTGTAGCCTAAGCCAGCCTGGGGCTCACTATGTAGACCAGGTTGATCTTCCAAGATCTGCCAGTCTTTACCTCCTGAGTGCTGAGATTAAAGGCATGTACTACCATACCTAGATTGATATATTTTATTTTATATATGTGTCTGTATGTGGATGTACATGTATAGGCAGTTGTGAGCCACCCAGAGTGCTGGGAATTGAACTCCGGTCTTCCAGAGGAGCAGCGCACACTCTTAACCACCGAGCCATCTCTCCAGCCCTTGGTTTGTTTTTGTTTTTGTTTTTGTTTTTTAATTTTTATTTATTTCCGTATGTGTATGAATGTATTGTTTGCATGCAAGTCTGTGCACCCGTGACGTGCAATGTTTTTGTTTTTTTAATCAGGGTCTTGTGTAGCCTGAGATGGCCTTGAGGACTACTATGTATCAATATGCTTGACCAGTTCCTTTGCTTTTTACATGGGAAACAAACCCAGGGCCTTGCACATGCTAAGTAAACACTCCACCACTGAGCTGCATCCCCGGCTTGCAGAGAACTCCCCTTCATTTTGCAAAGCCAAAACTACAAGCCCTGTAAACAACACTTGCCAACCACTCCTTCTTCCTCCCTGGCAACGCCATTCCTTTCCATCTCTGTGATTCTCCTTCTCTGGGTCCTTCCTGTGAGTGAGAGCTCAAGGTGTTTGATTGTTTGTAAGTGGCTTGTTTCACTTGGCACAATGTTTTCATCTCATCTACCCTGAACCACGTTAGAATTTCTTCTCTTTGTAAGACTGAACAATATTTCCTTGTATAAAAATTCATTTTATCCCTTCATCTACTGATAAACACACACAGACTCCTTCCACTTGTTGGCTCTTGTGAGCAGGACATCCTTGGACACAGGTGTGCAAACACCTCTTCCAAACTGTCCTTAGTCTCTGTGAGGGATGACAACACACAAACACAGTAGTTATTTCCTAGGACTCTGAAAGCTGGCAAATCTAAGGTCAAGGTGCTGGTGTTCACGTCTACTGAGGACCTTGCTGCATCCTTACACAGTGGAAGGGATGAAGAGGCAGAGGGCACCAATGCTGGCAGGAAGTAAAAGGACAAAAAATCCTAACCTGACTGCACTCTCATACACAGTACTAGTCTATTGTGAGGGTTGAGTCCTGAGACTTACTCACTTCACAAATGGCCTCAGCTTTTAGTACTGGAACAATTTCAATTGTGGAATAAAAACAAAAATAATAGGCCCTGCCCATCACCCTAGAGTGCTCTGTGTACAAAGATGATTAGAGTTGTCCTTTTTCTCTTCACTGGATGTTTATTTATAAAAAGTTGACCTGTTCATATGGTCTGTAGAGCAGCCCTGTCTCTCAGCTATTTAGTAACCATTAGTAGAGTGTTGCCTGTGGGGTTCCTGGTGCTGAGACTCCTTGGATGAAGCCACCCTTCCCTCAGACCAGACGGCAGAGTGCTGCTGCTCCTTAGGGCTGGAGCCAAGCTGTGTTCAATAACTTTAAAAAAATATATTTTCTTTTTATTATTAAAAAAATTTTTTCTTTAAAAAAAAAATAACAATAATTGGGGCTGGAGAGATGGCCTAGTGGTTAAGAGCGCCAAATGCTCTTGCAGAGGACCCTGGTTCTATCCCGAATACCCATATGTCAGCTGAGAACGGTCTTTAGCTCCAGTTTCACAGGATCCGACACCTTCTTCTGATCTCCGTGGCATTACACGACACAGGTGTACAAACCTACATGCAGATATACATTCATACACATAAAAAAGCAATTAAAATAATAATAAATTAATGCTATAGCTTCAATCTCTGTGTTCTTTTAGATTTTGCATAAATATTCAACATGAGGTTTTTTTTCAAGACAGGGTCTCCCTGTAGCCCCAGCTGTCCTGGAAATCACTGTGTAGACCAGGCTGGATTTGAACTCACAAAGATCCACCTGCCTCTGCCTCCCAAGTGCTAGAATTAAAGGCTTGCACCACCAAGCCCGGCTTTCAACATGAATTTTTGAGGGGACAGTCAAACCATAACAGAGACCCCACTTTCAACACTTATGGTCAAATACCCAGAAGTAGGTTACTACATCCTATGCTAATCTATGCTCAGTGGTCTGAAGACTCACCACACAGTTCTCCATGGTGGTGGCACCATTTTGCTCCCCCACTACAATGCATAATGGTCTCAGCTTTTCACCCACACTTGGCATTCCCTTCACTCTTAGTGGGGAGTTGCTTGCTTGACAGTAGTCATCCCATGGGTAGGAGCTGACACCTCACAGTGGTTTTGATTCCCAAATCCCTGGAGTGTCTGGTTCTCATAGATGCTCTATCTCTTTGAATTGTCTTTTTTTTTTTTACTTTTTTTGCTTTGCCTTGTGATTTTTCTAGATAAGTAGATATGATATACCAGGCAAAGGAACTGCTATAATTAGACCTTTATTATTGTGGTGTTGTGGAGCAGGCACTGGGAAGTGTGATAAGGAGTCACAGTGTTAGTGACTTGTGTCTGTGACTGTGAACCCCACAAGTGTTTCTTCAGTGGTTTCTTCCCTGCCCTGAAGTTGGACATTTCTCCTCCCCAACCTAGAAGGAGGGGGTGGGTTGAAGGGGACAGTCTCCTTCTCTTATGTGGAAAGCTGGAGCTGAGTTGTGTATCTCCTGTCCCCTGGGTCAATAAAACCCCAACTTCTTAGCTTCTCATTTCCTAGATTGTTTTCTAAAAGTAGGCGTCTGGTTTTTGTTGGTTTTTTTTTTGTTTGTTTGGTTTTTGTTGTTTTGTTTTAGAAACAGGATCTCTCTGGCCCCAGCTCTCTGATCCTAGACCTTGCTACATAGACCAGACTGACCTCCATCTCACAGAAATCCACGTGCCTCTGCCTCCAGAATGCTCAGATTAAAGGCGTATCATACCCCCCCCCCGCTCCTATGCTCATACGTTACTTTTGTGTGGTAGTTACTGTGAAAACGTGGTCCAGCTCCTGGCGGCCAGTCTCACAATATGTGTGGCCTTCCCACTGGCTCTTGCTGGCTTTTGTAACTATCAAAGTTAACCACAAAGTTGACTATAATATAAATTTCTTTCCTTCGCTAGGTCTACCCAGCCACACTGCGTCCATACACTTTGTCCTCACATCTGAGGTTTTCTGGTTTCTTCTGACCCCGTGGTGGGAGAGCAGAGCCTGACTCTCTGGCTCCCATCACTCGCTGCTTCCTGCCTTCCCTTGTCTGTCTCTCCAGTGTTGGGGGCCCCTCTTTGCCCTGTGTTCTCACTTCTCTTCTTCTCTTACATAGCCAAGAAGAGTTGTTGGGTTTTCATCTCATTCCCCTTTGTACTGTTGTTAAGACGAACTGGAAACCTCAAGGCTCCTCACCTGCAGGACTAGAAACCTGGAGTCTGCTCACATTTTGGCCTTAATTTTGATCTTTGTGACGGCGAGAGATGTTGAGCAACTTTTCTTATGCTTCTTTGCCATTTTATTCTATTATGATACTTAGCCTTGATTGTCAATTTGCTTGGATTAAGAAACACCTAGGGGAGCTGGAGAGATGGCCTACCGGTTAAGAGCCCCGAGTGCTCTTGCAGAGCACCCGGGTTCGATCCCCAGCACCCACGTGGCGGCTGAGAACCGTCTTTAACTCCAGTTCCAGGGGAATCCAACGCCCTCTTCTGACCTCCGCGGCATTGCAAGACATTGCACGGTGCACAAACCTACATGCAGACAGTACATTCATATACATAAATGAGAAGAGAGAGACAGAGAGAGACAGAAAGAGAGAGAGAGAGAGACAATTAGGACATTAATGAAGCACATCTCTATGTGTCTGTGATGACATAATGAATGAATTAATCCTTTGGTGGATTCATAATTTGGCATTTTGAGATGCAGTAATAGGAGGTGGTGACTTAGAATAATTAGTTTGCTGGGGGTATGTGCTTAGGGCAATATCTTACCTTGAACCCCCTTTTCTCTGCTTCCTGGTTGATAATATAAATTCTTCTCCTTTGCCATGTCTACCCAGCCATAAGGGACTGACACCTTTTGAAGTTGTGAGACAAAATATATATTTTCTCCTTTAAGTTATTCTCAGGTGTTTTTGAAAGTGCAAAGCAAATGAAAGTGGTACAGTTTTCTTTGGAGAAATGTCTATTCATGTCATTTGCCCATTTAAAAACATTAGTTGTGGGCTTTATACATACTGTATTGTAATCCCTTATCAGATATATGACTTAATAACATTTCCTCTTTTCCTTTTCCCTTGTTAACTGTGACTTTTGTTATTTAAAAGTCTTTCAATTCATGTAGTCTCATAGTCTATTTTGTTTTTATGGCCAGTGCCTTTGATGTCACACCCATGAAATCATTGCCAAGTACAATGTCACCAGTATTTCCCTATATATTTTCTTACAGAAATTTTATAATTTTGAGTTTTATATTTAGATAGTTGAGTTAATATCCAGAGCATTATTCAAAGATGTGTGTTAATTCCCCTCAACTTTCTTGTGATGTTTTCTTAGAACTTTTTTGAATGACTGATGTTGTTTGTTTATTCTCTGTGCCCCCTTGGGTGTGTTTACTCTTCTTTCAGTCTGAAGTATTCCTTTCAGTATCCACTACAGAGCTGGTTTAGAGGTCATAAATTCCTTTAATTTGTTTTTATCATGTAATAAATAATGTGAGGGTAATTTAAGTACCAGACAAGACCTATAAAAGAAAACTCTAACTTTCTGGACCAGAGGCATAAATTTGATGATAAAAGTACTCCTGATATGCATGAGCCCTGGGTTCTGTCCCTTTATTCCCAGTATCACAAAAGAAATAGATTTTTGTTGTAGAAAAAATAAAAATGTATTTTCTGAAATATTTAAGCAGCCTTTCTCAACATGCTTTTTTTCCGATATTATTCCCTAAAGTGCCCCACCACCATTTTTACACATTTTGTTAGTAATTGTCACACCTAAACCTTGTGGGTTCTCCCCCTTGGGTCTTTTTTGACAGGTTCTCCCTATAGCCACAGCTAGCCTGGAACTTGCTATGCAGATCAGGCTGGCCTTAAACTCACAGAAATTCATCTGCCTCTGCCTCCTGAATGCTGAAATTAAAGGTATGCAAGATCACAATCTGCTTTACACCAAATTTTAATGTCACAAATATAGATTTTTATGACTATTTATATACTGTATGTAGAAGATGTTTATACATAGAAAGATAGGAAACTTTTAGTCTGTGAGAAAGACTTTCTCCCCTTGTCTATGATTTCATCCCTGATGAGAATACAGGTTTCAGATGAACAGCTATTTAGTGCTTAAAAGCATAAGATGGGGACTGACAGACTGGTCAATTGGCTCATCAAAGTCGGTTTTTGAAAAAAAAATGCAATAAAGAACTTTCCCTTTCCTTAAATTACAGGAAAGCACAGGAGTCAACAGGTGAAGACGATCAGCTGAGAGATCTGTCAGTGCGGCTTGTTGAGGAGCCCACATAGGAGAGGAGCAAGCCAAGTGCAGAGTCCGAAAGTTCATTGGATTTGGTCTATGGGGTGGGAGTTTACTACTCTCCGGGAATGTCTGTTCCAGGCCTTGAGTGTGATTTGGCTTTTACTTCTTTAAAGAGTGGGGGTGGTGGAAATGATGCCAGGTGACACCCCACACAGAGTCACACACTCAATACATAAATGCAACACATAGAATTTGCAGAAATAGAGCAGGACACGGAGGATGACGAGTAGAGAGAGACCTGTGCTCTACGCTTAAAGTGTAAGAAACATCAAATATTAGTCTTTTCTTTCTAACACTATAACATATTTGAGAAGGAAATCTAATGTTTTAGTCACCCCCTCTCCATCCTACACAAACTCTTGATTTATGACAAGGGATTCATAATCTGATTCTGATCGCCCCTAACACCCATCAAATAAAATTTATAGTTATGAAAGAAGGAAAAGAGTTCTGGTGCATTCGAGGAGCTGATAGCCTGAGAGTAGGGGGAAGGCCGAGCCCTTTCTCCTCTTTGGTCAACTTTTCTGATCAAAAATAACGGTTTGCCTTGTAGAGACGCTTTAATTGGAGTGTGGGTGGTCTCCTCCCTTGAAACCCTGAACATATTTCTAACAGGTGGATGGCAGAATGTGGGAGCAGGTGGGAGTTTCAGAATGTAAGCAAACTTGGTCCAGGCCTGGCTCAGTCAAGGGGATTTAGCCGCTTTTCCGCAGTGAGTTTGGTTTTGAGTCGGTGAGCGGTAGGGGGCGCCCGCTGAGGGGACCGGAAAAGAGGGAATGGAGGGCGGGAGGTGTTGAGCGGGAGCCGGGGTAGCCACGCCCCGAGGAGAGTGGGCAGCAGGCCAGGTGTGGGGTGGGGAAAATGGTGGTACTGTGTGCAGGACGCGAGATGGGAGAGGCGGAGCATTGTAGGAACTCCTCCATCCACCGCCGAGAGCAAAGAAAAAGAGTGGCAACGATGGCGGCTACGTCATCATAGAGACGATTGAACTACATATTTAGCTAACGCACTTCCGGTCGGTGTTGGTGGCGCCCGCCGGTAAGATTTGCTAAAGGAGGCAGAGGCAAGAGGATCTGGAGTTCGAGGCCAGTCTGTGCTACACAGTTTTGTTTTCTTTCTTCCCTTCCTCAACAAAGAAATCAATCCCCATAACCACACCACCCAGAAACATCCCTCCAACACCCAGGAAACTTATCTGCATAATCGTCTTGCTTCTGCTTCCCGCTGGACTCCCAGCGGACCGACCCTCAGCCCCTCCACGCAAGCAGCGCCTGCTCCACAGTCCTCTTCACTAGCCCGAGCCTGCTGCACACGCCCGACTTCACAGCAGCCGCCGGAGCAGAAAGGGTCGCTTTAGAGACTTTCCTGGTTCTGGACTAGCAGTTGAAGGCGTGGAAGTAAGAGATTATCCAATAGGAGCGGCATTACGTCATCCTTTTGCCCTACTTCAGTGCTCGGTTTTCCACCTACAGCGGGCTGGAGGGATAGCGCAGCCGTTAAAGGCTAAGGCTAACAACCAAAAAAATGAAAGGTTCGGTTCCCAGCACCCACAAATGAGTGCTGTCCTTTCAGCTACCGTTTTCCTAACCCACAACCGCGCCCGCATGCACCCCAACAAATTCGGGTACTTTTTTAAAATAAAACAAACATTCAACAACTTTCGAAGGAATTTGAATTTTAATTGCCTCATTGTTTCAGAGAAATTTAAATTTTAATTGCCTTAAATTTTTTATTCATTTCAATTAATTTCAAACTGAGAGTCAACACACAATCCCCAGTGCTCACATATATTCAGAGAACCCACTTCTCTATCTGCTCTGCATCCCATTAGTTCTGTGAAGGTTCTGCATGTCGGCATTTTTTGTATCAGTTTCAGGGCTCACAGTGTGGAGGACATCCAAAGAGAGAGGCATTTCCACAGACCCTCCGCATCCTCCTACACAGGAGCCATGGATCTGTCCACTTGAATCCGTCCTATGTCACTTAGCATGAAACACTTTGTGTGTGTGTGTGTGTGTGTGTGTGTGTGTGTGTGTGTGTGTTTGAGATGTAGCCCCAACTGGCCTGGAACTGACAGAAATTTGCCTGCCTCTGCCTCCTGAGTGCTGGGATTGAAATACCTCTTTTATCTGTTGTACTTGGTAATTTTCTTTGTCTTCCAGCGGTTCTTCCTGTTTTTGCTGCCTCTCTCCTTCCTCCTCCTCCTCTTCTTTCTCCTCCTCTCTCCCTCCCTACCCCTCCCTCCCTCCCTCCTCCACTGCCTTCTCCCCTTCTTCTTTTGAAAGTGTTTGTTGGCATCGCATGAATCCCCAACCAGCCACCAGGACACAGGGAGTTCCAACGTTTTAATCTTCTCCCAATCCCTTGCGCTGATCACTATTCCACAGACAGCTCCCCCTTCCCCAGGCATCTGCAGCAGTACTGGGACACCATATCCAGATATCCAGATGGGAGGACAACCCTCTGTTGATGGCAGCCCGGCTTGTCTGCTCGCTGACCAGGATCCCCCATGTGTCAAGGATGACCTCTGAGCAGGACCTCTGGTTTGCCTCCACGAGGTCCTCTTGCTGACTTCCATGACTGTGACCCAGCATCCTCCTCACAGGTGCTGTTGGCAGATGGAACCGGGGCTGGCAGTGGCTCACGTGGCTATGGAATTCATGGAATTCTGGGGTCTTCCTCACTGTGGATTACAAAGGGTGGGACATGACATCCTGAAACAAAACAGTTCCTCCTTCTGGAGGCTGAAGCCTGCCAGTGCTGTGCACACGGTCACTGTGCACCATTCCTGGGGAAGCAAGCTGGCCTGCTGCCTCTACCGTTGTCTGTGTGGATCCTGTTGCCATCAACATGGGCCTGTGAATCCCTGTTCAGGACCCTGCGTTCACATGCCAGGGCCCACATGTGCTCCGGGACAGTTAGGGGTGCAGCCAAGCTCAAAACTGCAAACTTAAAACAGGATGAGATTTTACTGTGATTTTTTTTTCATAAGCTCAGTTGTGTTCTTCTCAAGCTGAACATGTGGACACTGTCCTGTTGCAATATCAGAAGGCTGGACAGGCCTGTTTGAAGCTCTGTCCTCTGTGTGTGCACACTGAGGTGCAGGACCTCAAGCCCCACGGCCTAGGAGGAGGTCTTGCTGGCTCATTTCTGGCTCTAGTTTCTGCTGCACCCTGGGATCTTCTCTCTCACACAGGCTTCTGTCCTGGGTGCCACCTGCCTGAGCTCCTCTCCAGAGATCAAATCATGAGGACACGAGCTCCTGGAACTGCAGCCTTCCATCTGTGAACTAAACCAACCTGTTCTATAAAAGTGGAAGACAGACTATCTGTGAAGAGGAATAAGGAAAAGACAGAGTGGACACAAACAAAGCTAAAGTTAAATCTATGAATTGCATATATGCAGGCAATACAATCATACATAAAAATAAATAAATAAAACAAAATTTTTTTGTCTTTTTGAGGCAGGATTTCCCTGTAGCTCCAGCTGGCCTGTAACTCACTATGTAGACCAGGCTGGCCTTGAACTCACAGAGAACCACCTGCTTCTGCCTCCTGAGTGCTGGGATTAAAGGCATGTGCCACCATGCCCCACAAAACAAGTTTTAAAACTAGATAGCCTAAAGAAACCACAAACCACTGAATGAAATGACCAATGCAATTCAGTGAATTCAATAAAGAGAAATACTAAGGAAAACTCAAGTTCAAGTGAAGATGGAATTGATAATTCAATAACCCAATTAGACAAGTTCCTGGAAACCTTCCCCAGCAGAATGGATCAAATAGAAGAAAGAATATCAGAGACAAAATAACGAAATGAACCAATCAAAGAAAATATTTTTTAATTACCCCCCCAATGAAGGAAATTTGGAACACCAAGTCAAATCTATGAATTATAGGTAGAGAACAATCTCGGGTCAATGAAAACGAATGGGCGATACCGAGAGTCCGATGTTATCTAGGGACAGACATGTCATCTGTGAGTTACTGTCTCCATCTAGGTCCTGAGGCCTAAGAGGCCAAAGAAGAGTCCCCAACACTGGAGGGACAGAGGGCAGGATGCGGTGGCTCATGGGAGCAGAGATTCAGGCTCTACCCTCCCACCATGGGAGGCAGGTCAGAAAGCCTCAGCTGGGACTGACACACTGTAGGAGACACGAGTCTATCACAGCAGTTCTGCTACCTGTCACGTCGTGTCTGGTTCTAGAAAAGCACGCGGCACAACACATGCCTTTGGAAGAGACACCGAGATAAGGAAAAGCAGAACGGGCACGAGCGATCCACGTGTGTAGACACGGGCGATCCACACCTGCAGCCACGGCTAACCGTGTCTGTAGCCACGGGCGATCCATGCCTGTAGATGCGGGAGAGCCACAAGTGTCTGGAGGGTAGAGACTTAGATGGAGGGAGGTTAAGGATGAGACCTGAGTCTCCAGAGTCCCATGGCAGCTTTCCACAGTGTTTCCACGTGTGTGTGTGTGTGTGTGTGCGCGCACCTGTGCGTGAGTGATATGTGCATGTGAGATTGTGTGTATCTGAGTGTATGTGTCCCAGTGTGATGTGTGTGGTATGACAGTGTGTGGTGGAGTGTGTATGGTGTGTTGTACTGTGTATGTGTATGTGTGATATGTGTACTGTGTATTGTGTATCAGTGTGTGTGGTGTGAATGTGTGTGAATGGTTTACGTGGAGGGGCTGCTCCCTCAGCCCCTCCACGCAAACAGTGGCTGGCTCCACAGCCCTCCTCACTAGCCCGAGCCCGTGGCACACGCCCGACCTCACGCACGCTGCTCTCCACACCGCAAGCCCCTTTCTCTAATCCTTCCGCCCCCGAAGCCCGCCAGTCCGCCTCCTCTGAGCTAGAGCAGCTCGTCCCAGCAGCCGGGGGAGCAGAAGCACTAGTTGTATAGACTTGCGGATTTGGGGGCCTCTGCTTTCAGGCTCCTCCCTCAGGATAGGAGGGTGGCTGACGTCATCAGGGCGCAAGCTTCACTAGATCAGGAGCTGAGACCACTCCTGCTGGTGGTGGTGGCGCCCACCAGTAGGATTTGCTGAAGGAGGCAGGGGCAGGAGGATCTGGACTTCGAGGTTTTGTTTTCTTTTTCCCTTTTCCAACACAATTCTACAATCACAAACCCAAAACTGTCTTCCAGGAGGTAAAGTTTGGGAGAAACAAGCTGTCTCTATAAAGCAGAAAATAACTGCACATGTGCACTCGGAACTTTTTAAATTGGAGTCCTTTGAAACTGCCGTGACTAAGGCGGAGGTTCAACCTGCACTCACATCTCGGGTGCCAGGACTCATGTTGCTTCGTGAACTCTGACAGAGACAGAACAACTGAAGATTACGCTCTGGATCCGTGCCTGGGGCTGAGAGGCAGGGGGAAGGGGCAGAAGGGGGTCGGGCAGCCTGGGCACAAGGAGGTGACCTGGTGCGTTTGGGGTCATGAGTTGAATTTCTCCCGAGGTGTCCAGAAGACGCTGGCGCCGCAGAGGTCGTGTGGAGAGGAGTGTGCGGGGCTAGCAGGCGGCAGCAGTCGGGGTCCAGGTCCCAGCTGGCGCAGTTCCCTTGGGACCTGGGCGCTTTGCCTCAGTGGCTTTGGTTTCCGCTCCCGACCCGCAGGGGGCGTCCGCGCGTCCCAGAAGGCCATGCGCTCCGAGCTCACTTGGGCCAATACTCTGAAGCCCCTCCCCTATGAAACGTAATGGTTGACGTCATCAGACGTCAGTCTTTACTAACCCAGAAACAAGCATATTTCTCGCCGGTGTTGGTGGCGCTCACCGGTAGGATTTGCTGAAGGAGGCAGAGGCAGGTGGATCTGGAGTTCGAGGCCAGCCTGGACTACATATTTTTTTTTCCTCCAACTAAAACAGTTCCACAATTACTTACCCAAAACAGACCTCTAACATCTACCAAACAGATTCCCACACTCCTCGCTGCCCCTTCACCCCGGGCTCCTCAGGACCCCAGACCCTCTCCGCGCTCCCGCAGCCCATCCAGGCAAGCAGCGCCCCGCTCCACAGACCTCATTAGCTGGAGCCCGCTGTACACACCCGACCTCACAGATGCCCCGACTTTATGCACGCAGCTCTCCACACCCCAGGACCCTCCCTCCAATCCCGCCGCCTCCGCCGCCCGCCTGTCCGCCTCCTCTGCGCCAGTGCAGCATGCCCCACACCAGCAGCCGTGGAGCAGAAAAGCTCGATGCAGAGACTTGGGGGTTTTCGGGGGTTTGTGTTCCAATTGAAGCAAAGACTTCTTACCGGGAAGTGAGAAATTACTCAATGGGATTGGCTTTACGCATCAGCACTTGAGGCTCAAAATACAAAGCAGCCATTGGGCTGGAGGGATAGCTCAGCCCAAGGCTCAGGATAACAACCAAAAATATGAGTTCGGTTCCCAGCACCCATAATTGAGGGCCGTCTCTTCAGCTTTCTTTCTCCACCCTTATACTCTGCACCACACAACCAAACAACACAAAATCATCTTTTAGAAACTAAAAACAAAACTAATTTAGCTCTTCACTATGAACCTCAACGAAATACAACTTGTAAATACAACCCCTTTCAAATTACTTGCATGAACATTTTTCATTCCTTTCAACTTTTTTCTTTGTTTCCTGTTTCTTCAGTCTCCCTGCAGCACCACCCATACTGGAACTCTCTGTGGAGACCATGCTGTCCTCCATCTCATAGGGATCCCGCCTGCCTCTGCCATCCAAGTACAAGCATTAGGGGCGTGCGCTGCCACGCCCGGGGGATTGATTAACCCTTTTTAGTGTATGGCAGCCTTGGTGCTTGCCTGCTAACTGACCAGAGTCCCCGGGTTTCATGCTTGCCCTCTGGGCAAGAGCTCTGGTTTGTCTCAAGCTGTCAGGCCTCCTGCCAACTTCCCTAAGGTCTGTTGAAGGAAATCCTGCACCAAGGCCGCCAGTGTGACCCCAGCATCCTCCCCGCAGCGGATGCTGGCAGATGGGACCGGAGCTGGCTCATGTGGCGGTGATTTGGGGGGTCTTATTCAGTGTGGGACTCTTCCTCAAAAAAAAAAAAAAAAAAAAAAAGACCCAAAACACTGTGAAAACGCGTCCGCGTAGCTATTCTCAATCTCATGATTCTGACTTGGAGGATGCTAAACTCTTGGAGGTTCGTTTTCTTCTGATACAAACCAAATGGCTACCTGGAATAATTTTTTCAAACATTTTTCTTATCTTCAGGGTTAAAATGTATAAAAATATGTCATGTGTAATTAATCTATAATGCCATAAATGATAATACAAAAGCTAAATATGGAGCCTGACAGGCTCCCTTGCATCTGGGACATACTTCCTATCATGCAGTGACTGTGTGCATTTTATGCACATCGTGTTTGCTGAGATACGGTGTGTAAGATACAGACAGAACTATATGTGCCACACTCTGCACTATCTATAGCATAATGATAACTTCAAGACTATCAGGAAAAATATTTAAATTTCTATTTTATGAAGAAAGGAACCAAATTATGAGTAGTGCTTTTTTATTTTTTTATTTATTTATTTTTTTTTTGGTCTTTTTGAGACAGGGTCTCCATGTAGCCCCAGCTGTCCTGGAACTCACTCTGTAGACCAGGCTGGCCTTGAACTCACAAAGATCCGCCTGCCTCTGCCTCCCAAGTGCTAGGATTAAAGGCATGCGCCACCACGCCCAGCTGAGTAGTGCTTTTTTAAAAAAATTTAGCAGTTTACATAATTAATCAGGGTGCATCTTAAGTTCTAACTTTGTGTGTTATGTAATGCATCATTTGAGAAGACAAGGACAGCTCCTTTGTTGTGAATGATGTGTGTGTGAAAGTAATGCTGGCTAGCAGTGTTTGATTGTGAGAAATCAATAAAGCAATTGTGTTTCAAAAAAAAGACCAAAAAAAAAAGTTCAATTGTGTGCTGGGCGTGGTGGTACACCTTAGTCCTAGCACTCAGGAGGCAGAGGCAGGAGAATTTATGTGAGTTCAAGGCCAGCCTGGTCTACATGTCCAGTTCCAGGCTACCTGGGGCTACAGGGAAACTCTGTCTCAAAAAAGGTCAAAACAAACAATATGAGTGCACTTAAATACATGCAGGCATAACACTCATACACATAAAATTTAAAAAAGGAGATCAACAAATCTACACTAATATCAGACAAATGAATTAAATCATAAGAGAAAAAGAAGTGCATGTACACACACACACACACACACACACACACACACACACACACAATGTACAGCAATGGATGCTTCTGCATGAAATCACTGAGCT
Organism: Rhizomys pruinosus; assembly: GCA_009823505.1. Lineage (NCBI taxonomy): Eukaryota > Metazoa > Chordata > Mammalia > Rodentia > Spalacidae > Rhizomys > Rhizomys pruinosus. The sequence goes on from VZQC01001008.1 coordinate 4,070,981, forward strand.
CCTAAATACATGAAAACACCTTTAGGAGAAATGAAAAGAACAGGTTTCTGTGCTCCACATTCCATAGATAGCAAACATAGCAAGACAGAAGAACAAACAGGAAGTCAGGCCTACCAGGTACACATAGCACTCCAATCAGCAGCACCAGAGACTGTTTCTTTTCCAGGCTCTTGGAATATGAGCCAGGGTAGGTCACATGTTGGTCCATAAAACAAGTCAATCACATAAGAGAAATCCACAGGCTCATATAAATTAAATACCCTTTAAAATGAACCAAACACATAAAAAGAAAAAAAAATGAACCAAACACGTGTCACAAAGTTAATTGGGAAATACATTAAGACAAATAAAAATGAAAACAGAATACCCCCAATATACTTTGGTGTGAAACAAAAAAAGATGCTAAAAGGGAGGTTTGTAGTTACAAATGGGCAGATTTAAAGAATTCAACCAATAATTGTACAAGTCAAGAAGTTCAAAAATAAGAACCAACTAGTCATAAATTTAGCAGAATAAATGTAGCAAACAATGGAATGGGGGGGAAAATGAGTAGAGATTAACTAAGGGAAAAGAAACGAGGCTAAAATGACTCCTTTTTTTTTTTTTTTTTAATGAGGAAAGGGTACTAGCAAGATGGCCAGCAGTCAAGAGCACTAGCTGTAGAGGGCCCAGGTTTGATTCCCAGCACCCACATGGCTGCTAACAACCTCAGTGACTCCAGTTCCAGGGAATCAGATGACCTCATGTGTTCTCCATGACTTCAAGTGAGTTCAAGTGAGTTCAAGTGCACTTACGCAGAGAAAGGCAAAACACTCATACACATAAAATAAAAATAAAAATAAATTTAAATGAGTGAGCTGGCCCAGTCTCTTGCAAACTATGGCCTTTCCCAGCATGCCTAGGAATGCCCCATTCCCACAATTTGCTTTCTGGGTGAGTCTGCTCAGTTGCTACCCCCTCCAGGCTCCTCTTCCCCTAACTGAGGCCCACAAAGGAGTCTCACCAAAGGGACCACACAGCACTGCTAAGACGCCAATAATCACAATCAAACATGACATCAACTACTTGAAGGACTGAGGTATATACTCTCTTTATCTCATCTGAAATCAACCAACTTTGGGCAATAGCAAAAACAGAGCCAAACTCCCGCTCAACACAGGTCAATAGAAACTCCTATCAGACACAACTAATGAGATAACTCCACTTACCCAGGGCCCAGGGCAAAAAAACACAACCGCCATGAAAGACCAAGACAATATGTCATCAGAAGGGAAATTACCTAGATGAACCTTAAGACACGGAATTTAAAAGAACAATTATAAATACAAATTACAATCATGAGCAACTGAAGAAGTTTAAAGAAGACACAAACAACTGAATGACGTTAAAGAGGACAGATGTAGCCTCAGGAAGAGTGTTCAAGAAACACAAACAAGGATTGAAGATGGGGCTTAGTGGCAGTTAAGAGCATTGGCTGTTCTTGCAGAGGACCTGGATTCAGTTTCCACCCACACCCTATTCTGGCCTCCATAGGAACTGCACAACTTGAGTATACTTACATACATCCAGGCAAAAGACTCATACATAAAAATTTTGAATAAAATAAATTTTTTTCCAGGCCAGCTGGGGCTGCAAGGAGACTATCTCAAAAAGACAAATAAATAAATAAATAAATAGCCAGGAGTAGTGGCACACACCTTTAATCCTAGCACTCAGGAGGCAGAGGCAGGTGGGTCTTTGTGAGTTCAAGGCCAGCCTGGTCTACAGAGTAAGTTCCAGGACAGATGGGGCTACAGGGAGACCCTGTCTCAAAAATGCCTCCCAAAATAATAAATAAATAAATTTATTTATTTATTTCAGAAATCAGACATGCTAAAGAAAACACAAGTCACTGAATGAAATAACCAACACAATTCAGTAAATTTAATAAAGAGATAGAAATACTAAAGAAAACTCAACCTCGAGTGAAGATGGACTTGAAAATTTCAAAAACCCTACATTATACAACTCACTGGAAACCTCCTCAGTAGAATGGATCAAATAGAAGAGAGACTATCAGAAGACAAAATAAAGAATTGGACCACTCAATCAGAGGAAATTTTTTTTTTTTTTTTGGTCTTTTTGAGACAGGGTCTCCCTGTAGCTCTGGCTGTCCTGGAACTCACTCTGTAGACCATGCTGGCCCTGGAAGTCACTCTGTAGACCAGGCTGACCTTGGACTCACAGAGATATGCCTGCCTCTGCCTCCCAAGTGCTAGGATTAAGGCATGCGCCACCAAGCCCAGCCTGGAAATATTTTTTTTTAAATACACAAAAGATATATGAATTTAGAACACAACGTATAAAGTTCAATCCAAGAAGACGAAGAAAAGAATTGCTGGTCAGTGAAAATGAATGGGCGATACCGAGAGTCGTTGTCAGATGTTGTCTAGGGATAGACATATCATCTGTGAACTACTGTCCGCATCTAGGTCCTGAGGACTAAGAGGTCAAAGAAGAGTCCCCAACACTGGAGGGACAGAGGGCAGGAAGCAGTGGCTCATGGGAGCAGAGATTCAGGCTCTGCCCCCACACCATGGGAGCCAGGTCAGAAACCCTCAGCTGGGACACACACACCGCAGGAGACTCAGTGTGGTTAATGTCACAGTTACAAATGCTGTACACAAATACTCTTAAGAACACGGTACGGGAGAGGAAAAAAAATTTTTTTTTAATCTTGAAACAAAGCAGAGTCCTCTGCTCTTCTTAGCAGAGCTCTCTCTGCTCTCAGAACAATGAACCAACCTAGGAAACCAGAGGCCATGTCGCTGGTCTGGTCACAGCCTAGCCAGCTTTGCACACCGTCTATCACAGCGGTTCTGCTACCTGCCACGTCGTGTCTGGTTCTAGAAAAGCACGCGGCACAGCAAACAAGCGGTTAGAAGAGAAAGAGACAAGGAAGAGCAGAGCAGTCACGAGACACGGCGATCCACCAGTGTGGTAACGGCGGTCCATGCGTGAGGTGGAGGCCAGAGAGCTGGGAGGAGAGAGCTTCAGGATGAGAGGAGGGAGCTGCCCCCGCGGGAGTCGCTGGTGGCTTTCCACAATGTTTCCATGTGTTTGTCTGCACGCATGTGTGTGTATGAGTGTGTGCGCCTGAGTGCGTGGGTTGGGTGTGTGGCGAGTGTGTGTGCTGGATAGCTTTAATGTTAATTTGACACACCTGAGTTGAGGGAGACTCAGTTGTGGATTGCCTCCACTGGACTGGCCTGTGGTTATCTAAGTCTATGGAGTATTTTCTTGATTGCTGGGTGATGTGGGAGGGCCCAGCCTATTGTGGGCGGTGTCACCCCTGGGCAGGTTGTTCTGTATAAGGCCAGGGGAGCAAGCCTGTAAACAGCGTTCCTCCACGGCCTGTGCTTCAGCTCCTGCCTTCCTGTTCCTGCCCTGAGTTCCTGCCTTGGGTTCCCTCAGTGACGAACAGTGACCCAGGAGATGTGTAAGACAATAAACCATTTCCTCCCCAAGTGGGTATTGCTCAGAGTGTTTTCTCACAGCAATTGAGAAGAAACTAGAACAGTGTGTTTGCGTGCAGTGCATGCAGTCTGGTGAGTGTGGAGTGTAACTGTGTGTGTGGTGTGTGTTACAGTGGGGGCGAGTGTGTGTGTGAGAATTTGTTAGTGTCTGAGTGTGTGGGTGAGAGTGGTGTGCGTGCGTGTGTGTGACTGAGTGTACCTGTGTGTGAATGTCTGAGCGTGTGATGTGTGGCAGGAATGTTAGTGTGCGGGGGAGAATGTGTTTTGTGGGAGTGTGTGTGGTGTGTCTGTGACTGTGTATGCTGTTGGTAAGTATGTTTGTAGATGTGTGTATGTAGTGGGTGAATAGTGTGAAGTGTGCGATGTAGTGTATATGTGGTGAGTATGTGTAATGTGAACCCCAGGTGAAAAATGTGAGTTTGGGAAAGATGCTGTCTTTCTTGGTTGAGCACAAAAACATGGCGCTGCATTAATAGCACCTGCAGCTACTCCGGAAGAGAGAATAAGGCGTGAGAGATTGCCTCTGCTCTTAAACCCCTCCCCCAGGAAGTGAGGTGGCTGGCGTCATCAGAGTTTAATCTTTACTAGATCAGAAACAAGCATTGTTAGTGCCAGTGGTGGTGGCGCTCACTGGTAGGATTTGCTGAAGGAGGCAGAGGCAGGAGGATCTGGAGTTCGAGGCCAGCTTGGGCTACACATTTTTTTTTTTTCCCCCAACAGCTTTCCAATACCCACGAAACTGCCCCACCCTTCCAACAAAATCCTCTCCGCGCTCCTTCAGCCCCTCCACGCAAACAGCGGCCGGCTCCACATCCTTCCTCACTAGCCGGAGCCCACTGCATACGCCCGACCTCTCGCATGCTGCTCTCTACACCGCACGCCTCCTCTGCTCTAGTGGAGCTCGCCCCACGCCTGCAGCCGCTGGAGCAGAAACGCTCCCTGCAGAGACTTGCGGGTTTCCAGTTGTTTGTGTTTTAGTTGAGGGAAAGAATTCTTTAGGTACAATACGCACATACATACGAGAAAACCCAATAGGCATGGCATTACATCATGCGCGCTCACTACTTGAGAATCAAAATAGAGAAATATTAGCTAACAACCAAAAATATAAGGGTTCGGTTCCCAGCAATTGTGGAATTGAGGGCAGTCTCTTCAGCTTCCCTTTTTCACCACAGGATCAACCAACACAAACCCATCTTTTAGAAACAAAACCAAAACTACTTTAGCTCTTCAGTCTGAATTTCAACGAAATAAAACTTTTTTTTTTTCTTTTTCATCTTTAAGCTCATCCTTAGTCAGTGTACTTGCCTGGACATTTTTCATTCCTTTCAACTTTTTTTATTTTTCGTTTCTTCTTTTTGAGACAGGGTTTCCCTGCAGCCCCACCTATACTGGAACTTGCTATGGAGACCACGCTGGTCTCCAACTCACCAAGATCTACCTGCCTCTCTGTCTCTCCAGTGCCGGTATGAAAGGCGTATGCCACCACACTCGAGGGTCTAACCCTTTTGTGTGTGACAAACGTCTGCTCGTTGACCAGGATCCTCATGTGTCAAGGCTGGACAGGAGCTCTGGTTTGTCTCCAAGCTGTCAGGCCTCCTGCCGATTTCCACTGACGTCTACACTGATGCCACCAGTGTGACCCCAGCATCTTCCTCGCAGCTGATGCTGGCAGATGGGACTGCGGTTGACAGTGGCTCCTGTGGTCATGGAATTTTGGGGTCTTCCTCAGTGTGGACTTCCTAGGGTCGGGGTCGGGGTCGGGTAAATGAAACCAAACGATTCCTCGTTTTTTGTTTTTTTTGTTGTTTTTTTTTTTTTTTTTTTGTCTTTTTCGAGACAGGGGTCTTCCTGTAATCCCAGCTGTCCTGGAACTCACTCTGTAGACCAGGCTGGTCTTGAACTTACAAAGATCCGCCTGCCTCTGCCTCCCAAGTGCTAGGCTGAAGCCGCCAGTGCTGTGCACACGGTCACTGTGCACCATTCCTGGGGAAGCTAAGCTGGCCTGCTGCCTCTACCGTTGTCAGTGTGGATCCTGTTGCCATCAACACGGGCCTGTGAATCCCTGTTCAGGACCCTGCGTTCACATGCCAGGGCCCACAGGTGCTCCGGGAGAATTAGGGGTGCAGCCAAGCTCAAAACTGCAAACTTAAAACAGGATGAGATTTTCCTGTGATTTTTAAAATCTTAATTGTGTTCTTCTCAAGCGTGAACATGTGGAGGACACTGTCCTGTTGCAGGGACAGAAGGTTGGACAGGCCTGTTTGAAGCTCTGTCCTCTGTGTGTGCACACTGAGGTGCACAAGACCTCCTCCTAAGCCCCGCGGCCTAGGAGGAGGTCTCTGGCTCTAGTTTCTGCTGCACCCTGGGATCTTCTCTCTCACAGAGGCTTCTGTCCTGGGTGCCTCCTGCCTGAGCTCCTCTCCAGAGATCAAATCCATGAGGACACGAGCTCCTGGAACTGCAGTCTTCCAACCAATTCTCATGAAATAGAAATCAGACAATCTGTGAAGGGGAAAAGGGGGAAAGGAGTCAGGTGAAGGTAATGTTGTGGTCACTATGTTTTATACATGCATTAACCTGTCACAAGGACCTTCTGTATTTTGTGAAATTAATAAACTGAGATTTTGTTGTTGTTTTGTTTTGTTTTCCAGGGAATCTAATGCCCTCTTCTGACCTCCCCAGGCATTACACAGCACGGGTCCACTCACACACATGCAGATAATACAATCGAATACATTCATAATTTATTTATTTATTTATTTATTTATTTATTATTTATTTTTGGTCTTTTTCGGGACTGGGTCTCCTTGTAGCCCCAGCTTTCCTGGAACTCACTCTGTAGACCAGGAGGCTGGCCTTGAACTCACAAAGATCTGCCTGCCTCTGCCTCCCGAGAGTGCTAGGATTAAAGGCGTGGGCCACCACGCCCAGCTAATTTTTTTTTAATCCTTTTTTTCAAAGCTTTTAAGGCTTATTCATTTAATATACAGGACTTTATGACAATAAACACAGGTTTTCTAAGTCTATGACTAGCTAATTACAAATATTTATACTTTAAATTGTCCCTTCTATACACAAAGAACAAATTCCAGATAGATCCTGTTCTTTAGGAAGACATAGAGGGTAAGTGAAACATCAAAATTGACACAAGCTGGGCGTGGGGGCGCATGCCTTTAATCCTAGCACTTGGGAGGCAGAGGGAGGCGGATCTTTGTGAGTTCAAGCCCAGCCTGGTCTACACAGAGAGCTCCGGGACAGCTGCAACTACAGGGAGACCCTGCCTTGAAAAGACAATAAATAAATACATAAATACATAAATAAATAAGACACAAAACCCAAGAATCCAAAAATATAAATTTCATTCTTGGGTATATATGCCTGTTTTATTTTCTTCTTCATTGGGATCTGCTTCTTTTGTCCTATGTCTTCTCCTGCTGGACTCAAGGTTAATTTTTTTTTTTTGAGACAGTGTCTCCCTTTAGTCCCAGCTGGCCTGGAGCTGACTATGTAGACCAGGTTGGCCTTTAGAATAATCTGCTCAACAGCCTGCATCATTTCAAACAGGTAGTCTTGAAATACAATATAGATTCTCAGTAGGCAAGTTTGTGGCATGAAGCCAAAGAACTGGGCCTCTTAGGTCATTGGGTCCACATTGGGTTTACTTTGCTATTCTCAATTGTGAAAAAAATCTCGACTACCATCTCTTAGCTGCATTAGACTTCCGGAGGCAGAAGTTAAACATAAGAAGATCCCAGGCTGTGTCTAAACTACCTGAGCAATAAATTCTCATAAGTTGAAAAAGTGATACAGACCTTTTTTTTTTGAGACAGGGTTTCCCTGTACTCCCAACTGGTCTAGCACTCATTTCTTCGACCAGGCTGGCCTCCATCTCACAGAAATCTGCCTCTGCCTTCAGAGTGCTGGGATTAAAGGCATGTGTCACTACACCAAGCTTCAGACCTCTTTTATATATTACTATTTTTTTTAGTTTAATTTTTTTCATTTATTTCACTTACATTTTATTTTATTTACTTTTTTTTTCAGTGATTAATAGATTTATTTATGCAAGAACCCAGAGTCATCCTTGCCAAACTTAAAAAGAGAGGTTAAATGTTCGGTCCAATTTCCCTTCCTGGGTAAGTTTTTCCTTTCTTTCTCTCTTTTTTTTTTTTTTAAGATAATGCAAGATGATAAGGGGCCCAATTCCTACCACAGCCCCTATTAAGTGAGTTCTTGGGAGTGGGTCGGAAATTGGGGTAGACACTTGCTGTTCTTGCATATGTCCAACATGTCAGGGCAGGATCCTCCACGTGCCTTCCGCGTTTGGGGTCGTTGTACTGAAGAAGCAGATACTCCCGCTTAAGCCGGGGCCTTAAATTCAACCGCTCGGCTTGCGCCTTCCGGGTCTCCGGAGACACGTCCTACTCCGCGGGGCGGGGTCGAGGGTTCTGGGTACAGTGGCCTTATATTTGGACTCCGGCCTTGACGCCCGGCGCACAACTGCGCCTGCGCGGAGCCAAGGCCTACCCTCTCTTACATTTTATTTTATATGTATTTGTATATATTACTATTTCTTTAGATATATCAGTATGATTACAGAACATAGAGTCTTACAGATGATGTCTTCAATTGGTGAAAAGCTTTATCCTAACCGAAAGTATTTTATTCAGAAAAAAGTGAAAAAAGAAAGAAAAAAAAAGCAAAGAAAGAAGAAGGCCGTGGAAATGGCTGTGCTGGTAAAAATGCTACCTTCCCTCACAAGCCTGACCATCTGGGATCTTACCCCAGAACCCCGGGGTAAAATCCTGGTGTGGTGGTATTCATGTGACATCCCAGCACTGTTGGGGGTAGATGGGAGATGCAGACAGGACAACCGCCTCTCAGCTCACTGGACAGCTAGCTTGGAGTACACAGCACACCAGCTCTAGGGTATGTTGTTGTTGTTGTTGTTGTTGTTGCTGCTGCTTTTTTTTTCTTTTCTTCTTTCTTTTTTTTATTTTTTTTTTGTTGTTGTTGTTGTTGTTTTGAAACAGAGTCTCCCTGTAGCTACAGCTGTTCTGGAACTCACTACGTAGATCAGGCTGGCCTTCAACTCACAAAGATCCGCCTGCCTCTGCCTCCTGAGTGCTGGGATTAAAGGTATGCGCCACCACGCCCAGCTTATCATTCTTAACTAATTAAACAATTAATTAATTTTTTTGTGTGTGTGAAAACACATGCCAGGGTGCACACATAGAGGTAAAAGGACAATTTGTGGGTATCAGTTCTCTTTTCACCATGTGGGTCCTGGGAATTGGACTCAGGTCACCATGTTTGTGTAGCAAGCACCCTTCACCCACTAAGCCATATGCCAGCTCCATCTCAGCGTCTTTTGAGTCCTGGGATCACCAGCTCCATCTCAGTGTCTTGAGTGCTGGGATCACAGACTCCATGTCAGTTTCTTGTGTCCTCAACAAACTTCAAATTTAAAAAACTGAGAGTTTCTCAGATTTGTAAACCAGACTAGATCTGCTTTTCAAGAAAAGATACAGTGAGTCTTAAAGTCAAAAGCAAGGAACAACAACAAAAAAAAGCCATACAAACGTCCTCTGCTGAATACGAGTACATGGGTGGGTAGACAACCCGTGATACTGTAATACCGTTTTATAAACAACAAAAAGGTATACAGAAAATAGGTATGATTTTATGACAACGAATATGCAATATATTGAGATGGCTCAGTGGTTAAGAGCACTGGGTAGAGTTAGGGTTCGGACTCAGGTTCAATTCCCAGCACCTTCATGGTAGCTACTAACCATCCTAGCTACTAACCATCCATAACTCCAGTTCCAGAGGAGCCAATGCCCTCTTCCTACCTTAGTGGGGAGGAGCACACTTACATACATGCAGGTGACCACCCACACACATAAAATTAAAAGCAAAATTTTTGTCTTTCCATAGAAATTTCATGTTCAGTCTTCAAAGACTAGAAAATAAACAAGAACAGAAAAGGCCTCCTGTCAGTCCCACAGAGCCACTGTCTTGGGATCTGCATCCAGGTATGTGTCCACACTGGTGGTGGATGGTTTATGGTGAAATGGTGTGGAGACTTCCTGCCCGTGGATCTCTACCCCCATGTGGTAGCCACAAGGTGCTCAGCAGGTACCCGGGCCAGTAGCTGCTGGCTCTGAGTACCACCCCACTTTCCTGCTCAGTCATCCCTTGTGTTCTCTCCTAGACTGGTCTGGGCCTGCTGCAACTGCCCTGCTTCCCTGGACTTCAGTCCTGGTTCTCATAGGCAGGAGGCTGCCCTGTGGGCTGCTCTCGGACAGGACCTTGAACGGAGGCCCCAGGTTGTCCAGCAGGAACATCGTGAGGAGGCCGAAGTGGGGTTACTTGAAGATACATCTTAGAAACCTCAGTGCCTGGTGTGGTGGTACAGGCCTTTAATCCTAGCACGTGGGAGGCAGAGTTCAAAGCCAGGCTGGTCTACGTAGCCAGTTCCAGAACAGCGGGAGCTACAAGGAGAACCTGTCTCAAAAAGACCAAAAAAAAAAAAAAAAACCCACTTCAGTATAGACAAGAGTGTAAAGAGAGGAATCCCCACAAGCATCTGTCAGTATAAGCTTTTCTGCCAACCCTCATTGCATGGGTGGGGTTTGTGCACACACTGCTTAGGAAACTGCTTCTCTTGTTGAGAACATATTTCTTTTTTTTTGGGGGGGGGAGCAGGTCTTTTTGAAACAGGGTCTCTCTATGGATCCAGCTGTCCTGGAACTCAGGCTGGCTTTGAACTTACAGAGATCCACCTGCCTCTGCCTCTGCCTCCCAAGTGTTTGGATTAAAGGCAAGGCCCCTCTGACAAAGGGAACACAGGGTCTGTGACCAGGTCTCTGTGTTCACTCTGACCCACTCCATTCATCAAGTGCCTTACTGGGTCCACACCATGTCTGGGACTCATCTGCTCTACCCAGGCAAAGAGCCCAGGCCCCACTGCTACCAGCACCCATGCATAGGGTGGCCTGTGAAAATGAGGCTTGTGCATGGGGGTCACTCTGTAGGAAGGAGGGGATCCTTCCAGATGTAGGATATGACAATGTTTGGCGTGGGTTGTAAGAACTTGGACACTGTTCTCACCTTTCACATGCTGAGAATAAGGTCAATTAAGCCAGCTAATACTAACATGAATCTATCTTGCTACTCAGCCATGACTACTAGGCCAAGCTGTTCTGCTTCCAGGCAGGACCATCAGTTCCCCAGTCATAGGAAAGAGTGTAGGGCAGTGGGCATTCTGGGTTTTGAAAGGCATAAGCAGGGCTTCTTAATGACCTGGAGTAGCACAGTGGGTCCCCAGTGTGGATAGTCCCCACAGGGTTGCCGAGGCAGCAGTGGTTGCTGTGGCCTGAGGAAGAACTTGGCCTGGCACCCCCCCCCCGCCTGGGTGCCCAGGTATGACCAGGATCCCAAGAGCTGAGAAGTAACCAGGGCATCTCAGGGACTGAGTGTAGCTCCTGCAGACCCAGTACCAGGACCATACCAGCTCTGCCCAGCTGAGGGCAGACATAAGCCTGTCTTGCAGAGAACAACAAGAATAGCTGTCCAGGGCTGACCCAGCCGTTGGAAACACAGGAGTGGCTCTGACTGGCAAGGGAAGGCCTCCAGATGCCACCTCCATACAGTACTTTATTTGTCCCCTTCAGTAACTCTCCTCTTCCCTGTCCCTAATGCCTCAAGACTGGGGAGGGGCCACCAGGTTCAGGACAGGATTCAAGGCTGCTTGCACCTCTACCCACATGTGCATCCCCTGGTGTTCAGTCCCTCAGAGCTCCTGGCACAGCTGTCCTGGTCAGAGCTGGTCAGAGCCTTCCAGTTGCCTCTATGGGCAACAGGGGGCTGGCTCTGTAGGCTGGGCTGACCAGCAGCTCTTGCAAGCTAGTCCTTTCTTCCTCTAGGAGTTGCTCTACCCACCCGGCTAAGCTCCACTAGCCTGGGCTTGCTGGTCACCTGTATGGTTTTCTGCTGGTGGCTGGCCTCCAGCTCCTGCAACTCAGAGAATCCCTCAGGGGGTACAGGTGTCCCAGCACCACTGTGGATCTTCACCTTCGCTCTTCCCTGAGCTTCTGCTCAGCCAACTTTATGGCTACAATTTACTGCAGCCATCGCTCACATTAAAGCCTCAGTTTCTCCTTTTTGGGGAAAAAAGGCCTTTGACTCTACACCTTTCTTTAGGGACACAACACTCCTCTGGGCCAGCACTACCCTCTGCACTCCGAGGCCAGCAGCCTCATCCAGGGGAATTAATAAATAAGACTTTAGCAACGAAACTGTTGCTAGTGGTGGTAGCGTCCATCGACAGGATTTGTTTAAAGGAAGCTAGAGGAAGGGAGATCTGGAGTTCAAGGCCAGCTTGGGCTACACAGTTGTTTTTTTTTTTTTTTTTTTTTTTAATTTCACCCAACAAAGAAACCCATGCATAGGTGCACACCACCCAAAACAATCAGTCCTCCAACACCCACCAAACTGCTCCTCATTATCCTCTCCTTCCCGCTGGACCCTCAGAGCCCCAGTCCCTCTCCGGGCCCGCTCACTCCTCCAAGCTAACAGCGCACGCTCCACAGTCACCTCACTAGGCCGAGCCCGCTGCACACGCCCGACCTCACAGCCGCCCGGACCTCACGCACGCTGCTCTCTAAACCACACCACACCACACCCCACACCACACCACACCACACGGCCCTCTCTCCAATCCCGCCCCCTTGGCCTCCCGCCCTCCAGTCCACCACCCCTGCGCTAGTACAGCACGCAGCCCGCTCGCAGCGCCCCAGAGAAACGTTCGGTGCAGAAATTTTGCTGGGGTTGGAGTCCCAGCCGAGGGCGTGGAAAGAAGAGACTGTCCAATAGGAGCAGCATTACGTCATGCCTCTCCTCTACTTCAGCTCTAGATTTCCTCCTCCTACCGGGCTGTGGGGATAGCGCAGCCGTTAAAGGCTGAGGCTAAGAACCGCAAAAAAAAATAAGTTCGATTCCCAGCACCCACAAATGAGTGCTATCCTTTCAGCTACCCTTTTCTCGCCCACGCGTCCACCCCAACAAACACACACAATTTTTAACAAACAAATCAACATTTAACATTTTACACCCAAATTTCTATTTTAATACCAATCTCCGTCAATTTACCTCTCTTCAAATTCTTTATTACAATTCACGTTAAATCACCTGCAACTCACATTCCTATGGCCTACATACATTCCAATGCACAAATAACCCCATTGCTCTCTCTGCTCTGCACCCCCTTTCCTCTCTCACCCTTCCGCTTCTTCCTGTCCTTTGCAGCAACTTCAGGACCATGCTCAAAGCAAATAGCCAACCACAGCCACAGCCATTTCCACACATCCCCTGCTCCATCCTGCACAAGAGCCAGGGACCTGTCCTCTTCAATCTGTCCTACGTCGCTTACCATTAACAAACACGCCCTTTCATCTTTATTGGACCTGGTGCATTTGCATCCTCTTCCAACTGCTCTTCCTCCCAGTGCTTCCTTCCCTGCGATCCATCACCTGCCACCTCCTCTTCTCCCCTCTTTCCCTTCTCCTCCACCACACCCTGCCTGTAATTAATAAATTCTTAGAAAAAGTTTGAAAACTCTTAAACCCTAGCACTTGAGAGGCAGAGGCAGGCAGATCTTTGTGAGTTCAAGGCCAGCCTGGTCTACAGAGTGAGTTCCAGGACAGTTGAGGCTACAGGGAGACCCTGTCTCAAAAAGACCAAAAAATATATATATATTTATTTCGGGGGCCGGGCGTGGTGGCGCACGACTTTAATCCTAGCACTTGGGAGGCAGAGGATCTTGGATCTTTGTGAGTTCAAGGCCAGTCTGGTCTACAGAGTGAGTTCCAGGACAGCTGGGGCTACAGGAGACCCTGAAAAAAAAAAAAAAAGCCACAGTTTACAAGAGAAATTGGCCAAAATGGAAACCTTTAGAGACATCTTGTGTAGACAAGTTTATACTCTGCAGAAGTACTTTGATGTCTGTGCTGATGCTGTCTCCAAGGATGAACTTCAAAGTGATAAAGTGGTAGAAGACGATGAAGATGACTTCCCTACAACACGTTCTGATGGAGACTTCTTGCATAATACCAATGGCAATAAAGAAAAATTATTTCCGCATGTAACACCAAAAGGAATTAATGGTATAGACTTTAAAGGGGGAAGCAATAACCTTTAAAGCAACTACTGCTGGAATCCTTGCTACACTTTCTCATTGTATTGAATTAATGGTTAAACGTGAGCTGACAAAAAAGGCATGATAAGGAAGTAGAAAAGAGAAGAGTAGAGGAAGCGTACAAGAATGCAATGCCGAACTTAAGAAAAAAAATCTCATTTTGGAGGACCAGATTATGAAGAAGGTCCAAACAGTCTGATAAATGAAGAGGAGTTCTTTGATGTTGTTGAAGCTGCTCTCGACAGACAAGATAAAATAGAAGAACAGTCACAGAGTGAAAAGGTCAGGTTACACTGGCCTACATCCTTGCCATCTGGAGATGTCTTTTCTTCTGTGCAGACTCATAGATTTGTCCAAAAGCCCTACAGTCGCTCCTCCTCCATGTGTTCCATTGATCTAGTCAGTGCTCTGATGATGTACACAGATTAAGCTCCCAGGTTGAAGACATGGTACAGAACCACATGACTTACTCATTACCGGATGTAGGGGGGGTGATGCGAATTGGCAGTTGGTTGTTGAAGGAGAAATGGAGGTATACAGAAGAGAAGCAGAAGAAAATGGAATTGTTCTGGATCCTTTGAAAGCTACACATGCGTTAAAGGTGTTACAGGACATGAAGTTTGCAATTACTTCTGGAATGTTGACGTTCGTAATGACTGGGAAACAACCATAGAAAATTTCCATGTGGTGGAAACATTAGCTGATAATGCAATCATCATTTATCAAACACACAAGACAGTATGGCCTGCCTCTCAGTGAGATGTTTTATATCTTTCTGCTATTTGAAAGATACCAGCCTTGACTGAAAATGACCCTGAAACATGGATAGTTTGTAATTTTTCTGTGGATCATGACAGTGCTCCTCTGAACAATCAATGTGTCCGTGCTAAAATAAATGTTGCTATGATTTGTCAGACCTTGGTAAGCCCACCAGAGGGAAACCAGTAGATAAGCAGAGACAACATTCTATGCAAGATTACATATGTAGCTAATGTGAACCCTGGAGGATGGGCACTAGCCTCAGTGTTAAGAGCAGTGGCAAAGCAAGAATATCCCAAATTTCTAAAATGCTTTACTTCTTATGTCCGGGGGGAAAAAACTGCAGGAAAACAAATTTTGTTTTAGTAATAACAGTGATTAAAGCAAGGCTATGTGACATTCCATGTTGGAGAAAGAAAAGGAAAAAATCAAATGCTCTAAGCTGGAACGCAGGATCTCCAGCCTTGTCTGTGGCCCAAGGAGAAAGATGCACTTAGTAAAGCTGGATATCTAATACTAGACATCTCTGCTAGATCTCCTCGCTCAATGTATAACTGCAACACATGTAAAATTACATGTACATGGCTATATTTTTATTTGCCTGCTCCTAGAAGAGAAAAATAACTTTGAATCACAAGGAATTGATACTTTGATTTGGGGGAACTTTTCAGAATTTTTTATTTACTATGGTCCAGCCTAAGATCCTCAGTTGTATCAGGTTTTGTGCACACACAAAAGAAAAGCACAAAAGTTGAATGCACATGGGGTATGTGCTTTCTGTGCACCAAGATTCAGATGGGGTTCTTTTTACAAGTCTGTGGTCAAATCTGTGTTAGAATTTTTTTTATTTTTTTGCTTTGTATAATCATAGAATTCATTGCTGCTGGTTTCTATAATGATTAATATTGTTGTATGTCTTAATAACTGAGGGCTGTCAATAACCTGTGATCTGTAGACCAGGCTGGCCTTGACCTCACAAAGATCCCCCTGCCTCTGCTCCCAAGTGCTAGGATTAAAGGCAAGAGCCACCACACCCAGCCAGTATTACTTGTTAAAGCAAATCGGACTGTTTGAATTTGACATTTGATTCCATATTTCTAGTATTCCTGAATTTGACATTTGATTCAATATTTCTAGTATTCTGTAATAGATATATAATAGTTTTTCTAGCTTGGATCAGTTTTAAAAGATACATGCAAGATATACATAGAAAATATGAACAATGCTCCCATTTGCCTCTTGATCAGAAATTTCAGCAGAGCAGAAAAATTTCCATACAGTTCAAACTGCAATGCCTTGTTTAGTTGCTGTAAGAAACTAACATGTAAAATACCTGTTTTAGTTGTAGTCCTCTGTGGTAAACTTTGAAACATGGAGTCGAGGCAAGGAATGGTACTCGCTGCAGCTGAGATGACTGCTTCAGACTCTTCACTGTGTTTGCAAGCAGTTGTACTTATGTGAATCAGAGGCATTTTGTAGATGCTTTGCTGACTTGCTCATCCCTTTAGAAACACAAAAATCATACCCAT
Organism: Rhizomys pruinosus; assembly: GCA_009823505.1. NCBI lineage: Eukaryota > Metazoa > Chordata > Mammalia > Rodentia > Spalacidae > Rhizomys > Rhizomys pruinosus. Next base: position 4,086,988 of record VZQC01001008.1, read on the forward strand.
TTTGTAAAGCAAAAAGTCATGTTATGTAAAACGTCCTGTATATATTCCATACACGGAAATGGGGTCTAAATGCTAAATGCAAGGTGATAATTTAATGATGGGATTAGTCTGATCATTTGATATGCATAATCCTGGAAGTGAATTACTTGCCTCAGATATAGTGATACTTATTATTCTATACAGAGAGAAAAATACATATAAAACATATAGCTTACATTCATGCACGCCTTTAATCCTAGCACTCGGGAGGCAGAGGCAGGCGGATCTTTGTGAGTTCAAGGCCAGCCTGGTCTACAGACTGAGTTCCAGGACAGCTGGGGCTACAGGGAGACCTTCTCGAAAAGAGTAATAAATGTTTTTCTTTTTGCATATCTGGTAACTATCATGAACACAGACAAGTAATTTTTTCATAACTAAACTGAATAGTTTTATTTTACAAAGATTTGTAAAGTTTACAAAGTATATAAGTCAGGTTATCATTAGTTGCATTTGCACTAAATGTGGTGATATAGTTTTGCAATTCTGTAAATAAAATCATTACACTAAAATATTTGGATTAAAAAAAGAAGATAAAAAAGATGCATTTTAGCTTTCAATACTTCATTGGAGTTAATCTTGCCCAAACAGATTTAGAACTGAGTCGAGAAATATGGAAGAAATTTTTAAAAAGTCAAAGTTTAGAGGGTCACTAGCCTTTTGAACGACAGTCAGTGTGGGAGACCTTTTGCTCTCTATTCAGTTATTATTTTGTGATACTTGAAAACTATTGCTGCTGTGGGGGGTTTGTCCCTGCACGTACAGTGAACAAAACAAGAGAGCACAGTGCTTCGCTTGGGACTGAGGACTCACTCCAGATTTTGTAGTAGAGAGGCATCACTGCGGTGCTTGGTATGGAATTGCTAAAGGGGCAGCCAGACTAAAGAGGGAGCTGTCTAAGAAGTGTGAGGGAGCAAAATAAGGAAAAGGAAGAACGGCTCTCTCATCTGTTTGTTTTCATCGACTAATTCATACACCTATATACGTGTCAGTTGCCAATGAGAATTTTCTCTAGACTGAGACGATTTGCTTGTGAAGTCCGGCTGGTTAAATTTTAGCTTATCACTTGTGTCATCAAATATTTCACCAGTATTTAGACTGGACTATACAGAAGATGTATTTGGATTGTTGTCATTTGTCTACAGACATAAAACCTAATCATTTTAAAGTACCTTGGGAGTGTGTAGAGTGTAACTATAATAGCATTATGATTTTGATGATGTTTTTTAAATAATAAAAATTGATCTTCCATGTTACAATCACAAAAATAAAAGCAGTATTTAAAAGTGGAAAAGTATTTAAAAAATAGGGATAAAAAATATTTATTTCATTTTATGAGGATGAGCGTTTGCCTGTATGTATGAGGCCAGAAAAAGACAGTTGGATCCACCGCAAATGGAGTTGCAGACAGTTGTAAACCACCACCACGGGAGTACTGGGAACAGAACCAGGGTCCTCTGCCAGAGCAGTAAGCATACTCATTGGCCTCAACGACTTCATTATGATTGCAGAAAATAATCATACGGACAATTTCGTCAAAGTAGTCAGTAAAAGGTGAATCTCGGCCAAAACTAGTGCATTCAACAAAACCAAATAAAGAAAAGGGCTGAGAAGACGGCTGTGCTGGTACAGAGGCTAGCCTCCCAACACAAAGCACCTCACCTCCATCCCTGGAACGCAGGTAAAAAGCCCGCTGTAGTGGTGTGCAGGAGACAAGCCAGCATTCCTGAGGCTGGTTGGGAGGCGAAGATAAGACACCAAGAAAGAAGCTAATTCACATGTGCACAACACCAAGAAAGAGTCGTAAAACACCCAGGAAACTACGATCCCGCTGGGCACCCTCCCCAGTGCCCAGTCTCTTTCCCCGCTCCATCAGCCGGTTCACACACACCGCACAACTCCACAGCCCTCTAAATAGCCCGAGCCCGCTGCACACACCAGAATCCTACGCACGCTCGTCTCTACAGCCCAGGGTGTAAGCTAGCAGGCGCGGGATCAGAAACCATTGCTGTAGAGAGTGTCCGGTTGTAGCTGCTGTGCTCTCAGGCTCCTCCCCCGAGAAAGGGTGGATGACATCATTCTGGCTTCTCCTTTACTAGACTAGAAGCGGCAGCAACGCCCGCCGGTGTTGGTGGCGCTCACCGGTAGGATTTGCTGAATGAGGCAAAGGCAGGAGGATCTGGAGTTCGAGGCCAGCCTGGGCTACACAGTTTTTTTTTCCTTCACCCAACAAAGAAACCATTGCAAAAACGCACACCACCCAAAACAACCAGTCCAACACCCACCAAACTGCTCCTCATTATCCTCTCCTTCCCGCTGGGACCCTCAGAGCCCCAGTCTCTCTCCGGGCCGGCTCACTACTCCAAGATAACGGCGCCCGCTCCACAGTCCTCCTCACTAGGCCGAGCCCGCTTCACACGCCCGACCTCACAGCCGCCCGGACCTCACGCACGCTGCTCTCTAAACCACACCACACCGCACCGCACCGCACCACACCACACGCCGGTCTCTCCAATCTCGCCGGCTCCGCTTCCTGCCGCCTGCTCCTGCGGTCCTCCAGTTCTCCACCTCCGCGCTAGTAGAGCACTTAGCCCGCTCGCAGCGCCCAAGAAAAACATTCGGTGCAGAAATTTTGCTGGGGTTGGAGTCCCAGCTGAGGGCGTGGAAAGGACAGACTGTCCAATAGGAGCCGAATTACGTCATGCCTCTCTTCTACTTCAGGTCTAGAATTCACCCTCCTACCGGGCTGTTGGGATAGCGCAGCCGTTAAAGGCTGAGGCTGAGAACCGCAAAAAAAGAAGTTCGATCCCCAGCACCCACAAATGAATGCTATCCTTTCAGCTGCCGTTTTGTCACCCACAACAAACAATTTTTAACAAACAAATCAACATTTAACATCTTACACTCAAATTTCTGTTTTAATACCAATCTCCATCAATTTTCCTCTCTTCAAATTCTTTATTACAATTCACTTTAAATCACTTGAAACTCACATTTCCAGGGCTTACATACATTCCAATGCACAAATAACCACCCCATTTCTCTCTCTGCTCTGCACCCCCTTTCCTCTCTCACCCTGCCGCTTCTTCCTGTCCCTGGCAGCAACTTCAGAACCATGCTCAAAGCAAATAGCCAACCACAGCCACAGTCATTTCCACACATCCCCTGCACCATCCTGCACAACAAACAAGAAATTAATAAATTCTTAGAAAAACTTTAAAAACTCAGAAATGGAACTTAAAAATATTTATTTCAAAAAATATTTATTTCATTTTATGACGATGAGCGTTTGCCTATATGTATGAGGCCAGAAAAGGGAGTTGGATCCACCGCAAATGGAGTTGTAGACAGTTGTAAACCACCACCACGGAAGTGCTGGGAACAGAACCAGGGTCCTCTGCCAGAGCAGTAAGCATACTCATTGGCCTCAACGACTTCATTATGATTACAGAAAATAGTCATACGGACAATTTCTTCAAAGTAGTCATTAAAAGGCGAATCTCGGCCAAAACTATTGCATTCAACAAAACCAAATAAAGAAAAGGGCTGAGAAGACGGCTATGCTGGTACAGAGGCTAGCCTCCCAAAACAAAGCACCTCACCTCCATCCCTGGAACGCAGGTAAAAAGCCCGCTGTAGTGGTATGCAGGAGACTAGCCAGCATTCCTGAGGCTGAAGCTAATTCACATGTGCCCAACACCAAGAATGAGTCATCCAACACCCACGAAACGACGATCCCGCTGGGCACCCTCCCCAGTGCCCAGTCCCTTTCCCCGCTCCGTCAGCCGGTTCGCACTCACCGCCCGGCTCCACAGCCCTCTAAGTAGCCCGAGCCCACAGCACACACCAGGATCCTACGCACGCTCATCTATACAGCCCAGCGTGTAAGCTAGCAGGCAAGGGATCGAAATCATTGCTGTAGAGAGTGTCAGGTTGTAGGGGCTGTGCTCTCAGGCTCCTCCCCTGAGAAAGAAGGGTGGATGACATCATTCCGAATGCACCTTTACTAGACTAGAAGCGGCAGCAACGTTTACCGGTGTTGGTGGCGCTCACCGGTAGGATTTGCTGAAGGAGGTAGAAGGCAGGTAGTTGATTTCGAGGCCACCCTGGGCTGCACAGTTTTTTTTTTTTTCTGTCAACCCAACAAAGAAACCGTTGCAAAAACGCACGCCACCCAAAACAATCAGTCCTCCAATCCCATCCAAACTGTCTTCCTCATTTATCCTGCGTGCTCCTTCCCGCTGGGACCCTCAGAGCCCCAGTCTCTCTCCCGGCCGGCTCACTACTCCAAGATAACGGCGCCCGCTCCACAGTCCTCCTCACTAGGCCGAGCCCGCTTCACACGCCCGACCTCACAGCCGCCCGGACCTCACGCACGCTGCTCTCTAAACCACGACCACAACAAGCCACACCCACCACAACCACCCACACGCATCCGCACCGCAGAACCGCACCGCATGTACCCATGCATCCACACACATCACACCCACCAACCACCTGACATTACCACACGCGTGTCGTATAAGGCTGGTCTCTCCAATCTCGCCGGCTCCGCTTCCCGCCGCCTGTTCCTGCCGTCCTCCAGTTCTCCACCTCCGCGCTAGTAGAGCATTTAGCCCGCTCGCAGCGCCCAAGAAAAACATTCGGTGCAGAAATTATGCTGGGTTTGGAGTCCCAGCTAAGGGCGTGGAAAGGACAGACTGTCCAATAAGAGCGAATTACGTCATGCCTCTCTTCTACTTCAGGTCTAGAATTCACCCTCCTACCGGGCTGTTGGGATAGCGCAGCAGTTAAAGGCTGAGGCTGAGAACCATAAAAAAAAGAAGTTCGATCCCCCGCACCCACAATGAATTGCTAATCAGCCTTCAGCTACCGTTTTCTCACCCACAACCGCCAACGCATCCACCCCAAAAAAGTTTTTAACAAACAAATCAACAATTAACACTTATTCACCCAAATTTTATTTAATACCAATCTCCAATCAATTTTCTCTCCTTCAAAAATTCCTTTATTACAATTCACTTAAATCAACCTGAAAACTCACATTCCCAGGGCTTACATACATTCCCATGCACAAATAACCCCATTGCTCTCTCTTGGCTTCTGCACCCCCTTTTCCTCTCTCACCTCTTGCCGCTTCTTCTTGTCCTTCTGCTAGCAACTTCAGGACCATGCTCAAAGCAAATAGCCAACCACAGCCACAGCCATTTCCACAAATCCCCTGCTCCATCCTGCACAACAAACAAGAAAATTAATAATTGCTTTGAAAAACTTTAAAAACTCAGAAATGAACTTAAAATATTTTATTTAATTTTATGAGGATGGAGAAGTTTCTTCTAATGTAGGAGGCCTCAGAAAAGGGAGGTCTGGTCCACCGCAAATGGAGTTGCCCAGACAGTTGTAAACGCACGCACCAACGGGAGTGCTGGGGAACAGAACCAAGGCCTCTGCCAGAGCAGTGAGCATACTCATTGGCCTCAAACGACTTCATTATGATTGCAGAAAATAATCATACGGACAATTTTTTCAAAGTAGTCATTAAAAGGTGAACCTCAGCCCAAACTATTGTATTCAACAAAACAAATAAAGAAAACGGGCTGAGGAAGACGGCTTGTGCTGGTACACGAGGCTAGCCTCAACACAAAAGCACCTCACCTCTATCCCTGGAACGCAGGTAAAAAGCCGGCCGTAGTGGTATGCAGGAGACAAGTTAGCATTCCTGAGGATGAAGCTAATTCACATGTGCACAACACCAAGAAAGAGTCATCCAACACCCACGAAACGACGATCCCGCTGGGCACCCTCCCCAGTGCCCCAGTCTCTTTCCCCGCTCCATGAGTCGGTTCATACACACCGCCCGGCTTCACAGCCCTCTAAGTAGCCCGAGCCCGCTGCACACACCAGAATCCTACGCACGGTGATCTCTACAGCCCAGGGTGTAAGCTAGCAGGCACGGGATCAGAAATCGTTGCTGTAGAAAGTGTCAGGTTATAGGGGCTGTGCTTTGAGGCTCCTCCCCTGAGAAAGAGGGTGGATGACATCATTCCGGGTGCACCTTTACTAGACTAGAAGCGGCAGCAACGCCCGCCGGTGTTGGTGGCGCTCAGTGAAACCTGGTAAGGGATTTGCTGAAGAGGCCAAAGGCAGGAGGATCTGGAGTTTCGAGGCCAGCCTGGGCTAACAACAGTTCTTTTTTTCCTTCACCCAACAAAGAAACCATTGCAAAAACGCACACCACCCAAAACAACCAGTCCAACACCCACCAAACTGCCCCTCATTATCCTCTCCTTCCCGCTGGACCCTCAGAGCCCCAGTCTCTCTCCGGGCCGGCTCACTACTCCAAGATAACGGCGCCCGCTCCACAGTCCTCCTCACTAGGCCGAGCCCGCTGCACACGCCCGACCTCACAGCCACCCGGACCTCACGCACGCTGCTCTATAAACAACACCGCACCACACCGCACCCCACCTCACCGAATCGCACCAGCACCACACCAACACCGACACCACAACCCCATGCCACACCACACCACAACCACACCACACCTACACCACACACGCCGGTCTCTCTCAATGTCTCCGGCTCCGCTTCCCGCCGCCTGTTCCTGCGGTCCTCCAGTTCTCCACCTCCGCGCTAGTAGAGCATTTAGCCCGCTCGCAGCGCCCAAGAAAAACATTCGGTGCAGAAATTATGCTGGGTTTGGAGTCCCAGCTGAGGGCGTGGAAAGGACAGACTGTCCAATAGGAGCCGAATTACGTCATGCCTCTCGTTTACTTCAGGTCAGAATTCACCCATCCTACCGGCTGTGGGAATAAGCGCAGCTGTTAAAGGCTGAGTCTGAGAACCGCAAAAAAAAGAAGTTCGATCCTCAGCTAACCACAAATGAATGCTATCCCTTCAGCTACCGTTTTCTCACCCACATCCACCCCAACACACAATTTTTTTATTGATGCTTGTGTAATTCATACAATCATTATCCAATTCAATTCAGGAATAATTCCCTTTCCCTTCCCCACAACCCAACCCATCCCAGGATATAGGAATTGTCTACCATAACTGTCCTGCACTTTCTCTCAGTTTTTTTTTTCCCTTTTTTAGCAATAGGTGTTAATTTATGAGTACAAGCATCCTTCATGTAAAACCAATTTGCAAGCAGTTGTGCCCATACCCACACAGCCCCTTGGTCCCACCATCCAGCAGGAGGGGCTTGTATGTTCAATCAAGTTGATCAAATGAGTGTCCAGGCTATATTGCTGTAGGTTCACCGTTCACCCCAATCACAGCCCTTATATTCTACCACGCCCCCTTTTCCGCAGATTTTTCCCTAGGCTTAGACAAGGGGCACCGGTGGATGAGAAGCAAAATAGACTACTTTCTCTGGAGCTGCTGTCTTGGATTCTGATCACTTCTGGCTGTTTTTTTTCATGGGCTGACAGTTTGTCCAGGAATAACCTTTCGATCCTACCAATTAAGCACAAGCAATTAGATATATAGGTATTTAAACAGTATTAATTGTTATCATAGGTTACTTTGGTATAGACACAGATATTTGGATGGTATGTTAATCCATGAATTACATTTTTTTCTGACAAACACAATTTTTAACAAACAAATCAACATTTAACATCTTACACCCAAATTTTTATTTTAATACCAATCTCCATCAATTTTCCTCTCTTCAAATTCTTTATTACAATTCACTTTAAATCACCTGAAACTCATATTCCCAGGGCTTAACATACATTTCAATGCACAAATAACCACCCCATTTCTCTCTCTGCTCTGCACCCCCTTTCCTCTCTCACCCTGCCGCTTCTTCCTGTCCTTTGCAGCAACTTCAGGACCATGCTCAAAGCAAATAGCCAACCACAGCCACAGCCATTTCCACATATCCCCTGCACCATCCTGCACAACAAACAAGAAATTAATAAATTCTTAGAAAAAGTTTTAAAACTCATAAATGGAACTTAAAATATTTATTTCATTTTATGAGGATGAGCGTTTGCCTGTATGTATGAGGCCAGAAAAGGGAGTTGGATCCACCGCAAATGGAGTTGCAGACAGTTGTAAACCACCACCACGGGAGTGCTGGGAACAGAACCAGGGTCCTCTGCCAGAGCAGTAAGCATGGTCATTGGCCTCAACGACTTCATTATGATTGCAGAAAATAGTCATACGGACAATTTCTTCAAAGTAGTCATTAAAAGGTGCATCTCAGCCCAAACTATTGCATTCAACAAAACCAAATAAAAGAAAAGGGCTGAGGAGACGGCTGTGCTGGTAACAGAGGCTAGCCTCCCAACACAAAGCACCTCACCTCCATCCCTGGAATGCAGGTAAAAAGCCCGCTGTAGTAGTATGCAGGAGACAAGCCAGCATTCCTGAGGCTGAAGCTAATTCACATGTGCACAACACCAAGAAAGAGTCATCCAACACCCACGAAACGACGATCCCGCTGAGCACCCTCCTCAGTGCCCAGTCTCTTTTCCCCGCTCCGTCAGCCGGTTCACACACACCGCCCAGCTCCACAGCCCTCTAACTAGCCCGAGCCCACAGCACACACCGGGATTCTACGCACTCTGGTCTCTACAGCCCAGGGTGTAAGCTAGCAGGCACGGGATCAGAAGTCGTTGCTGTAGAGAATGTCAGGTTGTCGGGGCTGTGCTCTCAGGCTCCTCCCTTCGGAAAGAAGGGTGGATGACATCATTCCGGCTGTACCTTTACTAGACTAGAAGCGGCAGTGGCACTCTCCGGTATTGGTGGCGTTCACCGCTAGGATTTGCTGAAGGAGGCAGAGGCAGGAGGATCTGGAGTTCGAGGCCAGCCTGGGCTACACAGTATTTTCTTTTTTCCTTCACCCAACAAAGAAACCGTTGCACAAGCGCACACCACCCAAAACAATCAGTCCTCCAACACCCACCAAACTGCTCCTCATTATCCTCTCCTTCCCGCTGGGATCCTCAGAGCCCCAGTCCCTTTCCGGGCCCGCTCACTCCTCCAAGATAACAGCGCGGGCTCCACAGTCCTCCTCACTAGGCCGAGCCCGCTTCACATGCCCGACCTCACAGCCGCCCGGACCTCACGCACGCTGCTCTCTAAACCACACCCCACCCCACCGCACCACACCACACCACACCACACCACACCACACCACACCACACCACACCACACGCCGGTCTCTCCAATCTCGCCGGCTCCGCTTCCCGCCGCCTGCTCCTGCGGTCCTCCAGTTCTCCACCTCCGCGCTAGTAGAGCACTTAGCCCACTCGCAGCGCCCAAGAGAAACATTCGGTGCAGAAGTTTTGCTGGGGTTGGAGTCCCAGCTGAGGGCGTGGAAAGGAGAAATTGTCCAATAGGAGGGGCATTACGTCATGCCTCTCTGCTACTTCAGTTCTAGATTTCCCCTCTGTGCCGGGCTGGAGGGATAGCGCAGCCGTTAAAGGCTGAGGCTGAGAACCGCAAAAAAAGAAGTTCGATCCCCAGCACCCACAAATGAATGCTGTCCTTTCAGCTGCCCTTTTCATTCCTTTTACGGTTCTTAGCCTCAGCCTTTAACAGCTGTGCTATCCCCACAGCCCTCATTTCCCTTTTATTTTCTTTTTCTAATTTTTTATTGATGCTTTGTGTATTTCATACATCATTTTCCAAATCAGTTCAGGTGTATTTCCCTTTCCCTTCCCCCCACTCACCCCATCCCAGATCNTGCACACTCTGGGACCCTACCCACAGCTCCTGTCTACAGCACAGGGTGTAAGCTAGCGGCAGGGGATCAGAAAGTTTGCTATGAGAGTGTCAGGTTTTCGGGGCTGTGCTCTCAGGCTCCTCCCTTGGAAAGAAGGGTGGAAGACATCATGCGGGCTCCACCTTAATTGACCCGAAGCTTCCTCAGAGTCATGCTTGGTGGTGGCTCCCAGGGGTAGGATTTGCTGAAGGAGGCAGAGGCCAGAGGATCTGGAGTTGTCAGGCCAGCCCGGGATACACCAGTCTTTTTTCTTCACCCAACAAGAACCCTGCACAAGTACACCACCCAAAACAACAGTCCTCCAACACCCACCAAACTGCTCCTCATTATCCTCTCTTTCCCGTTGGGATCCTCAGAGCCCAGTCCCTCTCTGGGCCGCTCACCTAGCAGGCATCTTGCTAGCAGTGCAAAACCCAAAAATTCCCTGGAGAAGCTGTCCTGGGGTTGGAGTCCCAGCTGAGGGCGGGGCACACAGACTGTCCAATAAGAGCGCATTACGTCATGCCTCTCCTCTACTTCACTCTACAACGCCCCCCTCCGCCAGGCTGGGGATAGCACAGGGTTAAAGCTGAGGATAAGAACCCTGCAAAAAAAAAAAAAAAAAAAAAAAAGGCAGGTTCGAATCCCAGCCCACATGTGCTATCCTTCCAGCTAAACTTTTCTCCCCGCATTCCCCCACAACAAAAAAGACACACATTTTTATATTTTTTATTTTTATTTATTGAGTTGTTAATCATATAGCATTATTTTTTTTTAAGAACAACTCAGCAGAAAAAAATTCCGGTTTATTGTTGGACATTGTTTCACAATACATCAAACAGGCCAAAAAAATAAAATAAATAACAGCAACTTCATAGACAAAAAAAGGAAAAAAAAAACACCTTTTTATCTTTGGCCCTTTTAATCCATCTCTACAAACCAACTACTTATAGTATAGCTAGGTACATACACAAAAGAGTTAATGGAATGCTCGAATAATAAGATTGTTTCTTTATATTGTTTTTGCTTTTTTTTACAAGGCTTTTTTTCTCCTTTTAGATTATAATGAACATGGTCAAACCACAAGTAAAGTCAGAAGTAGGACAGGGACGCTCCAAAAGGCTGGTTCGCTCGCCCGTTATCATTAGAAATGGCTGACCCCTACAATAATGTTCAAAAATAAAATAGTAAAATAATAAATAAAACAAATTTTCCTTTTAAATACTTTTAAGAAGAAAAGCAGGGCCTCGGAGTTTTGGTTTTTCCTCCCTGTGGCAAATTCCGTTGTTGGTTTTGGTGGGTGGTGGATACCTCAGGTCACCTGGGTGCACTGCAGCCTGGGGGCGGGGCTGCCTCTCACTAGAAGGTGACCGTTTTAGATTCTGAGACTGGGAAGTGGAGGGTGAAACCTTTGCACAAGAGCACACCACCCAAAAAAATCAGTCCTCCAACACCCACCAACTGCTCCTCATTATCCTCCTTTCCCATTGGGATCCTCAGACCCCAGTCCCTCCCAGGGCCCCTCACCTAGCAGGCATCCTGCTAGCAGGGCAAAACCCAAATGTTCCCAGGAGAAGCTGTCCTAGCATTGGACCCCAGCTGAGGCCCTGGACACAGACTTCCAATAAGAGGCATTACCTCATGCCTCACCTCTAAATAGCTCTAGATCCCTGCCGCTTCCATAAGTCTCTGCACTCACAGATCCCCTGCCAGGCGGGGGATGCAGCCTTTAAAGGTGAGGAAGAACCCTGCAAAATAGAAAAAAACAAAAAAAAAAAAACGAACACGAGTTCGATTTCCAGCACCCACAAATGAGTGCTATCCTTCCAGCTAACGTTTGCTCTCCCGCATTCACCCCAACAAACAAAGAGACACAATTTTTATATTTTTTATTTTTTTTGAGATTGTTAAGCATATAGCATTTATTATTTTTTTAGAACAACTCAGCAAAATAAAATTCTGGTTTATTCTTAGACATTGTTTCACACATATATCAAACAGGCCAACCAAGAAAAAATAAACAGCAAATTCATAGACAAAAAAGGAAGAAAAAAGCTATGATCTTTGCCTTTTATATTTTTTATTTTATTTTATTATTATTATTATTATTTTTATTTTATTTTTATTTTTTTTTTTTTTGGTCTTTTCAAAACAGGTCTCTCTGGAGCCCAGCTGTCCTGGAACTCACTCTGGACCAGGCTGGACTTGAACTCCCAAAATTCGCCTGCCTCTGCCTCCCAGTGCTAGGATTAAAGCATATGCCACCAAGCCCGGCAATTTTGGCCTTTTTAACATCTCATAGAACCAACTACTTATAGTACAGCAAGTACATACACAAAAAAAGTTACTGGAATGCTCTGGAATAATAAGATCTTTCTTTTTTGTGTTGTTTTGCTTTTTTCCAAGTTTTTTTTTCTCCTTTGAGATTATAATGAACATGGTCACAAACAAGTAAAGTCAGAAGTAGGACAGGGAAATCTCCAAAGGCTGGGTCTCGTCACCTGTTTATATTAAAAATGGCTGACCCTAACAAATGTTCAAAAATATAAAATGTAAATAAAAAATACAAACAAATTTTCCTTTTAAAGTACTTTTGAGAAAAAAAGCAGGGCCTCGGAAGTTTTGGTTTATTTCTCTCCTTGTTGCAAATTCACGTTGTGGTTTTGGTGGGTGTGGAGAGCGCTCTCTCTGCATGTGGGTGGCACTGCCAGCTGTGGGCGGGGTGTGTCTCTACTCAAAGGTGACCACACCCCGTTTAGATTCTGAGACTGGGAAGTGGAGGGTGAATAGGTCAAGGGGCCCTTTGGTTTAACTTTTCTTTTTTGCCATCTAGTCATCCTCATCTGTCTTCTACTTCTTGGTATCAACATCATCATCCATATCATCTTCTGCTCCCCTATTGGTGGCACCTGTCTAGCTTCCTCATCTTCATCTCAATCCTCTTCCTCTACCATCATCATCTCCTCCTCCTCCCTCCTCCTCCTCCTCCTCCCACCTCCTTCCTCTTCTTCATGACCTCATTGTCTGCCTCCTGTTCCCCATTTTCCTCATTACACCGAGCCCCTGCACACTCCGGGACCCTACCCAAGCTCCTGTCTACAGCACAGGGTGTAAGCTAGCAGGCAGGGGATCAGAAACGTTTGCTATAGAGAGTGTCAGGTTTTCGGGGCTGTGCTCTCAGGCTCCTCGCCTTGGAAAGAAGGGTGGAAGACATCATGCGGGCTCCACCTTAATTAGACCCAAAGCTTCCTCAGAGGTCATGCTTGGTGGTGGCTCCCAGGGGTAGGATGTGCTGAAGGAGGCAGAGGCCAGAGGATCTGGAGTTCCAGGCCAGCCTGGGATACACCAATTTCTTTTTTCTTCACCCAAAAACACCCTTGCACAAGAATACACCACCCAAAACAATCAGTCCTCCAACACCCACCAAACTGCTCCTCATTATCCTCTCTTTCCCGTTGGGATCCTCAGAGCCCAGTCCCTCTCTGGGCCGCTCACCTAGCAGGCATCTTGCTAGCAGTGCAAAACCCAAAAATTCCCTGAGAAACTGTCCTGGGTCTCTCCTGTTGCCAGCCCCCCGAATTCGGTGCCCCCCCTCCGCTTTAGTCTGTTGGGGTTGGAGTCCCAGCTGAGGGCGTGGCACACAGACTGTCCAATAAGAGCGCATTACGTCATGCCTCTCCTCTACTTCAGCTCTAGAGCGCCCCCCTCCGCCAGGCTGGGAGAATAGCACAGCGGTTAAAGGCTGAGGATAAGAACCAAGCAAAAAAAAAAAAAAAAGAAGGACACGAGTTCGATTCCCAGCACCGACAGATGAGTGCTATCCTTCCAGCTAAACTTTTCTCGCCCGCATTCACCCCAACAACAAAGACACACAATTTTTATATATTTCATATTTTATTTATTCGAGATTGTTAATCATATAGCATTTAATTTTTTTAAGAACAACTCAGCAAAATAAAATTCCGGTTTATTGTTGGACATTGTTTCACACATACATCAAACAGGCCAAAAAAATAAATAAATAAACAGCTACTTCATAGACAAAAAAAGGAAAAAAAAAAAACCTTTTATCTTTGGCCCTTTTAACCATCTCGTACAAACCAACTACTTATAGTATAGCTAGGTCCATACACAGAAAGAGTTAATGGAATGCTCAGAATAATAAGATTGTTTCTTTTTATATTGTTTTTGCTTTTTTTTACAAGGCTTTTTTTCTCCTTTGAGATTATAATGAACATGGTCAAACCACAAGTAAAGTCAGAAGTAGGACAGGGAATGCTCCAAAAGGCTGGTTCGCTTGCCCGCTATCATTAGAAATGGCTGACCCCTAAAAATATGTTCAAAAATATAAAATGTAAATAATAAATTCAAACAAATTTTCCTTTTAAAGTACTTTTAAGAAGAAAAGCAGGGCCTCGGAAGTTTTGGTTTTTGCCTGCCCTGTGGCAAATTCGCGTTGTGGTTTTGGTGGGTGGTGGATACCTCAGGTCACCTGAGGTGGCACTGCACGCTGGGGGCGGGGCTGCCTCTCTACTAGAAGGTGACCAGGTTTAGATTCTGAGACTGGGAAGTGGAGGGTAAAACCTTTGCACAAGAGCACACCACCCAAAAAAATCAGTCCTCCAACACCCACCAAACTGCTCATTATCCTCTGTTTCCCCTTGGGATCCTCAGACCCCAGTCCCTCCCAGGGCCCACGCACCTAGCAGGCATCCTGCTAGCAGGGCAAAACCCAAATGTTCCCAGGAGAAGCTGTCCTAGCATTGGACACCCAACTGAGGCCTTGGCACACAGACTATCCAATAAGGAGGGCATTACCTCATGCCTCACCTCTACTTCAGCTCTAGATCCCCCCCTCTTGGCCAGACTATCCAATAAGGAGGGCATTACCTCATGCCTCACCTCTACTGCAGCTCTAGATCCCCCCCCCCCGCCTTGGCCAGGCTGGGGGGGATAGAGCAGCCTTTAAAGTCTGAGGATAAGAACCATGCAAAATAGAAAAAAACAAACAACAAAAAAAAAACACGAGTTCGATTCCCAGCACACGCAAATGAGTGCTCTCCTTCCAGCTAATCTTTTCTCTCCCGCATTCACCCCAACAAACAAAGACACACAATTTTTATATTTTTTTTTGAGATTGTTAAGCATATAGCATTTAGGTTTTTTTTTAGAACAACTCAGCAAAATAAAATTCTGGTTTATTCTTAGACATTGTTTCACACATATATCAAACAGGCCAACCAAGAAAAAATAAACAGCAAATTCATAGACAAAAAAAGGAGAGAAAAATTATGATCTTTGGCCTTTTTATTATTTTTTTATTTTATTTTACTTTATTATTATTATTAATTTTTTTTTTGGTCTTCTCCAAACAAGGTCTCTCTGGAGCCCCCGCTGTCCTGGAAGTCACTCTGTCGACCAGGCTGGACTTGAACTCCCAAAATTCGCCTGCCTCTGCCTCCCAAGTGCTAGGATTAAAGGCATATGCCACCAAGCCGGGCATCTTTGGCCTTTTTAACCATCTCATAGAAACCAACTACTTATAGTACAGCAAGTACATACACAAAAATAGTTACTGGAATGCTCGGAATAATAAGATCGTTTCTTTTGTTGTTGTTGTTTTTGCTTTTTTTCCAAAGTTTTTTTTCTCCTTTGAGATTACAGTGAACGTGGGCACACCACAAATAAAGTCAGAAGTAGGACAGGGAAATCTCCAAAGGCTGGTTCGGTCACCTGTTATCATTAAAAATGGCTGACCCCTAACAATATGTTCAAAAATATAAAATGTAAATAAAAAATACAAACAAATTTTCCTTTTAAAGTACTTTTGAGAAAAAAAGCAGGGCCTCAGAAGTTTTGGTTTATTTCCTCCCTCGTTGCAAATTCACGTTGTGGTTTTGGTGGGTGGTGGAGAGCGCTCTCTCTGCATGTGTGGTGGCACTGCCAGCTGTGGGCGGGGCTGCCTCTCTACTCAAAGGTGACCACACCCCATTTAGATTCTGAGACTGGGAAGTGGAGGGTNGTCACCCTGTATAGCACTGTCCAGGATAAAGGCTGTGGCCTGGATTTTTCTTTATTTCGTGTGTGTGTTTGTGTGTGTGTGTGTGTGTGTGTGTGTGTGTGTGTGTGTGTGTCTATGATACAAGGTCAAAAGAGCACTGGTTGGTCTTACAGAGGACCTGGGTTAGGTTCCCAGTACCCACATTGCAGCTAACAACTAGCTATAACTCCAGTTCTAGGGATCCAATTCCTGCCCTCTTCCAACCTCTGCAGGCATTGTACAAGACAGATGCACTTACACATATGCACGCAATACACTCATATACATAAAATATATATATATATATATATATATATATGTATTAGAACTAACAAAATAAAATTCCAGTTTATTGTTGGACATTGTTTCACACATACATCAAACAGGCCAAAAAAACAAATAAATAAATGGGCTGGAGAGATGGCTCAGTAGTTAAGTGTAGGGGCTGCTCTTGAAAAGGACCCAGGTTCAATTCCCAGCACCCACAAGGTACCTATCCAATGGTTCTGCCCAACCACCAGATTGCAGCACAAGGTGCCTATCCAGTGGTTCTGCCCAACCACCAGACTGCAGCACAGGTGTTTACCCAATGGTTCTGCCCAGTTTGATGAGAATAGTGGGATTAGCGTGTGTGTGTGTGTGTGTGTGTGTGTGTGTGTGTGTGTGTGTCGTGGCAGTGCACCAAGTTACCATAACAAAAACTACCAGAGGCTCAAAGACACCAAACCCTAGCAAATGGGGAAGCTGGGCTCAATTCTTGGCCAGGCGTGGTGGTACACACCTTTAGCCCCAGCACTCAGGAGGGGGAGGCAGGCGGATCTCTGTCAGTTCCAGGCCAGGCTATAGGATATAGGGAGACCCTGTGTCAAAAGACAAAAAAGGAAACTAAAAACAAAACCCCCCAATCTGCAGGCATCTCACCCTCTCCTGAGACAACTGGGGGGGGGGTGCGGGTGGAAAGGACATGGCTGTGGGCTGAAGCCAGAGCCTCCCACATGCTGAGCACAGGTTCTACCCCCGAGCTCCATCCTGAGCTGGGACACTACTGGAACAAATCTCAGTTGAGTTAGGTCACCAGAACACAAAGCCGGTTCTAGGTCCCTCCTGAAACCAGCCGCTCGGTGGGGGAGACCTGGAAACTGTTCTTATCTGCTCCCTAGGGTTTTATGTAGTTGGCCAGATTTGGGGATCCCCTTCGCAAGACATATACGGAAAAGAAATGTCTCCTTGGGCTGGCGAAGTGGCTCACAAGCCTGATCCCTGGAACCCAAGTGCAAAAAAGAACAAGTAGATAAGAGTACCTACCATATAAGCCTGACCCCTGGAACCCAAGTGCAATAAAGAACAAGTAGATAAGAGTACCTACCACACAAGCCTGACCCCTGGAACCCAAGTGCAATAAAGAACAAGTAGATAAGAGTACCTACCACACAAGCCTGACCCCTGGAACCCATGGTGGAAGGAAGCAACAGACATCTAAGAAATGTATGCACACACACACAATCTTTTTTTTTCATTTAAAAAATAGCTGGGCTGCCGGGCGTGGTGGCGCACACCTTTAATCCTAGCACTTGGGAGGCAGAGGCAGGCGGATCTTTGTGAGTTCAAGGCCGCCTGGTCTACATAGTGAGTTCCAGGATAGCCGAAGCTACAGGGAGACCCTGTCTCAAAAAGATTAAAAAAAACAAAACAAAACCCTGTTCTAACACCAGCACTTGGAAGGCAGAGGTAGATGCATGTCTGTGAGATCCAGGCCTGTTCTGTAGCATGAGTTCTAGCTCGGCCAGAGCTACATAGTGATATCCTTTTCAAAACATTTAATTAATTTAATTAAGGAATAAATCTATGGCCTGGGTGTGCTGGTGCACATCTTTAATCCCAGCACTCAGGAGGCAGAGGCAGGAGAATCTCTGTGAGATTGCGGCCGGCCTGGTAGCAAGTTCCAGGCCAGATGGGACTACAAGGAGACCCTGTCTCAGAAAGACAAAAACAGAGTTAAGAGAAGTGGAACATGCTAGCACAAATGCCTCATGGGGTCTCACTATGTAGTTCAGACTGGTCCAGTACTCACTGTATCACTTAGCCTGGCCTCAAAATTATCAGATACTCAATGTATCTGATAATTTGAGTATCAGATACTCAAAAAGTATCACCACCATTGGGAGCGGCTGGCTCCTGTCTAGTTCCTGCACTGACTTGCAGAAGCAAACCCAGGGAACAGGTAGTAAAAGCTTTGAATAGGTCACTACCAGATTTTCGTTTCTTCAACAACTGCTTTAAGATATGAATACACAGAAGTTGGAGAGATGACTCAGCAGTTAAGAGCACGGGCTGCTGCTCTTGGAGAGGATCCAGGGTCAGTTCCCAGCACCCACACTGCGGCTAACAAACCTCCAGAACTCCATTTCCAGAGGATCCAGCGCCCTCTTCTGTCCTCCATAGGCATTGCACCCCATGGGTGCACTTACATACATGCAGGCAATAGACGCATACACATAAAATAAAAATAATAAAATAGCTGGGTGTGGTGGTGCAGGCCTTGAATCCCAGCACTCCGGAGACAGGCAGGCAGATCTCTGTGAGTTCAAGGCCAGCCTGGTCTACAGAGAGCGTTCCAGGCCAGATAGGACTACAGGGAGACCCTGTCTCAAAAAGACCAAAAAATAAAATAAAATAAAATTTTTTTTTAACTTTATTTTTATATGTGTATGAATGTACTGTCTACATGTAGGTTTGTGCACCCGTGTCATGCAATGCCGCGGAGGTCAGAAGTGGGTCTCAGATTCCCCTGGAACTGGAGTTCTCCTGGAATTGGAGTTTCAGATGGTTCTTAGCCGCCAGGTGGGTGCTGGGGATAGAATCCGGGTCCTCTGCAAGAGCAGGTGCTCTTAACTGCTAGGCTATCTCTCCAGCCCCCAAATAAAATATATTTAAATACTTTCCAATCCTTGTTTTCTCTCTCTCCATGTCTGCAAAGTTCAGCTGACAAGTTTGTGATTAGAACACTGACAGGGTTAGCTACAGCTGTGGTTTTAGAAAAACGTAACAATATTCTTTGACATATAGCTGAGGAAGAGGACCTCACGCCTCCAGCCTCAGCTGTAGCAAAAAGAGAACCCCGCACCTGCACTTCCTGTCCTTGTTTTCATGAAGTGTTTTAAGTTGTTTTGAGAAATGGAAACTTACTATGTGGCTTTTGAGTATGTACAATGCTTATGAATATGTAATCCTATATAAAGTGTATGAACTCCCCTTAATTGGGGCTCAGAACTTGGAGACAACAGTCTCTCTGGGCTAAGGCTGCCTGAATAAACCTGCTTCCAGAATCTCCCGGTGTCATCTTGTCTGTCCCCCAACAACCTGAGATCAATGCCTGGCACCCATATCTGGTAACTCACAACCACAGTTCCAGATGATGTGATACCTCTCTGGGCACCTGCACTCATGTACATACACACACACACACACACACACACACACACACACACACACACACACACAAATTTAAAAAACAAATCAACACAAACAAAAAAACAGAGTGCAAGTGAGACCAAGGCCAGCCAGGACTCCATGGTGAGTTCCAGGCTGGGTGGAATCATAGGGAGGCTCTGTTTCAGAACACACACACACACACACACACACACACACACACACGGAAAAAAGAAAGAAGTGTTTTTCAAAAAGCTGGGTACGGTGGCACCTGCCTATAACCCCAATGTGTGGGAGGCAGAAACAGGAAGATCAGAAATTCAAGGCCAGCTGGACTACATGAAACTTCACCTACCCAAAATGAAACAAAACAAAACCTAAAATAGGTAAGTAAAAAGAAAAATGCAGCCAGGCATGGTGGCACATGCCTTTAATCCCAGCACTCGGGACGCAGAGGCAGGCAGGCAAATCTCTGAATTCAAGGCCAGCCTGGTCTACATAGCGAGTTACAGGACAAATGGGACTACAAGGGACCCTGTCTCGAAAAGACAAAGTAAAATAAAATAAATAAGGGGCTGGAGAGATAGCCTAGCAGTTGAGAACACCGACTGCTCTTGCAGAGGACCCAGGTTCGATCCCCAGCACCCCCATGGTGGCTAAGAACTGTCTGTAACTCCAATTCCAGGAGAACTCCAGTTCCAGGGGAATCCGAGACCCTCTTCTGACCTCCATGGCATTGCACAACACGGGTGCACAAACCTACATGCAGACAGTACATTCATACACATACAAAGATTTAAAAAAAGAGTATCTTTAAAAAAATAAAAAATAAAATAGAATAAATAAAAATGCAAATTCCAGGGGTCCTAGAGTCCAGCTTAGTGGGAGAGCTTTGTAAGCCCCTCATGAAAAAAAAATTTAAGTCCAGGGCCTGGAAATATGACTCAGTGGTTAAGAGTACTGGCTGCTCGGCCAGGGTGGTGGCACATGCCTGTAATCCCAGCTCTCGGGAGGCAGGCTGATCTCTGTGAGTTCAAGACCAGCTTGGTCTATAGAGCGAGCTCCAGGCCAGCTGGGACTAAAGGGAGACCCTGTGTCAAAAAGACACCCCCTCCCCAAAAAAAAGAGTACTGGCTGCTCTTGCAGGGGACTTAGGTTAGACTGCCGGCATGCACACGGCAGCTAAGAACTGTCTGTAACTTCAGTTCCAGGGTTCTTCTGACCTCCGGGCATTGCACAACATGGTGCACTTATGTACATGCAGGCAATACACTCATATGAAATAAAGAAAATAAAAAAAATACAAGTCCACACAAAAGCAAGACTGTTACCTTGGAGAACCTCTGTGATGTCTGAGACAGCCCGACAATGTCTTCCAGGTCCAGGTAACCAAGGATCTTCAGGAGCAGTTTCTCTGAAATCTGTTCAAGGTAGTCAAGGTTACCTTCACACAGGTTGGAGACATAGTCTAAGGTCCGTGAACCAAATATTAAGGCAATTTGAACTGTGAGGCAAAGAAAGTGTAAAGCAGAATGGTTATCCCGTTCGATCAAGTGAAAAACATTAAGAATGAGAAATGAGCTTCTGAGCCGGGCGTGGTGGCGCACGCCTTTAATCCTAGCATTTGGGAGGCAGAGGCAGGCGATCTTTGTGAGTTCAAGGCCAGCCTGATCTACAGAGTGAGTTCCGGGACAGCTGGAGCTACAGGGAGACCCTGTCTCAAAAAGACCAAAGGAAAAAAAAAAAAAAAAAGAGCTTCTGAAAGCTTCTTCCCCTGGGAATGACAGCATTTGCCTAGCCCATTCCCATATACTCAGAGCACCATTACCGTAGCACCACTGGCTGGCCTCAAACTTGCTATGTAGACCATGCTGGCCTCTAGCCCATGGAGGTCCAAGTGAAGTTTCTGAGGCATTGCTTCTGTTTGTTGTCCTGTTGACTTTCAACCCTGGTAAGACTACAGCCTGGTCATGTAAGCATGAGTTCAGAGTCTAATTAGTCTAATTAGTGCCAAGAGCTGCACCCAACAACAAGCTGCAAGGTTAGTGGCACCAGCGACCCTAGTTACTCTGATTGACAGATAGCCATAGTGAACCGTCAGAGAATCAGCCAGACAAGGACAAAGGAGGGTCAACCCCCACAACTGTGTGTGTGGTGTATAAAGAGCTCCATCGTTCTTCTGGATGGGTCAGAGGGACACACATAAAATGTGTGGGGTCTCCAGTGCCTCAGCCTGTAAGCCTGGACGTTAGCATTAAAAGGAAAGTCTGAAGGGCTAGAGAGATGGCTCAGAGGTTAAGAGCACTGGCTGCTCCTGCACAGGACCAGGCTTCAGTTGGCACCCCTAGTCTACTTCAACTATCTCTTAACACCAGGTCCAGGGGATCTGATGCCCTCTTCTGGCTTCTGTGGGCATTGCAGGACAATTTACATATATGCAGGCCCAGCCTGGTGGCACACGCCTTTAATCCCAGCCTGCCTCTGCCTCCTGGAATATNGATAAAACAGTATATTAAATGACAGCACACGCCAACTAGAATTGGTCTCAGTACATAATATTCTTCACACACAACTAAGAATGGGGCTCAGAATTATAATGTAGCATCAACATACAACTTGAAATCGAGAGACGGCAGCACATAATGAACATCAAACACACAAACAGAGGGGGGACTCAGCACA
Source organism: Rhizomys pruinosus (assembly GCA_009823505.1). Lineage (NCBI taxonomy): Eukaryota > Metazoa > Chordata > Mammalia > Rodentia > Spalacidae > Rhizomys > Rhizomys pruinosus. Next base: position 4,108,896 of record VZQC01001008.1, read on the forward strand.
TAATGTACATCACACGAACTACAAGAGGCGCACAGTACAATAAGTAGATCACACACAACTGAATGGCAACACGCAGAGCACCAAATTAATCAACACACACACAACTAGAATGGGGCCCACAGTACATAATGTACAACACAAAACACAACATTAATGGGCTCAGCACATAATGTACATCACACAGAAATAGAATGGGGCGGTCAGCACATAGTGAACATCACACACAACTAGAATGGGGCTCAGCACATAATGTACATCAAACACAACTAGAATGGGGATCGCAGCACATAATGTACATCATACCCAACTAGAATTGGGCTCAGCACATAAGGTACTTCGCACACAACTAGAATGGGGCTCAGCACATAATGTACATCACACACAACAAGAATGGGACTCAACATATAATGAACATCACAAACAAAAAGAATGGGACTCAGTACATATTGTATATCACACACTACTTGAATGGGGCATGCAACAAATAAGGAATGGTGTTCAGTACATAATGTACATTTTACACAACTAGAATGGGGCGCACAGTAACATAAATACATCAAACAAATGAAAAATGAGGGCATGAAGGCATAAATGAACACACACAATCGCACAAGAATGGGTCTCAGTACCTTATGTTCCTCAAACGACTAGTATGGGGCTCAGGACATAATGTACATCACACACAAGTTGAATGGAGAACGCAGCACATAATGAACATCACACACTACTGCAATGGGACTCAGCACATAATGAACATCACACAGTAGAATGGGTTTCAGAACATGATGAACATCACACTCAACTAGAATGGGGCGCAGCACATAATGTACATCACACACAACTAGAATGGGACATACAGCACATAATGTACATCAAACACAACTGGAATGAGGCTCAGCACATAATGTACATCACACACAACTATAATGGGGCATGCAGCACATATAATGTACATCAACACAACTAGAATGGGGCCGTACAATAAATGTACATTAAACACAACTAGAATTGGGCTCAGCATATAATGAATTGTACATCACACACAACTAGAATGGGTCTCAGTACATAATATACATCGCACACAAGTAGAATGTGGCATACAGCACATAATGGACATCCCACACTACTAGAATGGGGCAACGCAGTATATAATGTACATCACACACAACAAGAATGGGGCTCAGCAACATAATGAACATCACACAGAACTAGAATAAGGGCAAGGCCAAAATAATGAACATCACAAACATCTAGAAATGGGTTCTCAGCAATATTTATGTTCAAACACCAAACTAGAAATGGTGGGCGCAGAAACATTATGTATATCACACACAACCTGAATGGGGCACACAGCACATAATGTACATCACACATAACTAGAATGTGTCTCAGCGCGTAATGTACATCAAACACAACTAGAGTGGGGCTCAGCACATAATGTACATCACACACAACTAGTAAGGTGCCAGCAGTATATAATGTACATCACACACAACTAGAAGGGGCATGCAGCACATGATCAACATCACACACAATTAGAATGGGGCGCACAGAACACAATGTACATCACACACAACTTGAATGGGGCGCTCAGTACATAACGTATATCACATACAACTAGAATGGCGAGCAGCACATAATGTACATCACAAACAACTAGAATGGGATGCACAGTACCTAATGTACATCACACAAGTAGAATGCATCTCGGCATATAATGTACATCACACAAAGCTACAATGGGGCTCAGTATATAATGTACATCAAACAACCAGAATTGGGCTAAGTACAATATATTATACATCACACACAAATAGAATGGGGCATACAGCAAATAATGTACATCATACACAACTAGAATGGGGCTCAGCATAAAATGTACATCACACACAACTAGAATGGGGCTCAGCACATAATGTACATCACAAACAAATAGAATGGGGCTCAGAACATAATATACATCACAATCAACAAGAATGGGGCACGCAATACATAATGTACATTACACACAGCTAGACTGGGTCTCAGTACATAATGTACACCACACCCAACTAGAATGGGGCACGCAGTACATAAAGTACATCACAAACAACATGAATGGGCCTCAGCACATAATGGACATCACACAAAAATAGAATGGGCGCACCACACATAATGTACATCGCACACAAATAGAATGGGGCTCAGCACATGATGTACATCACACACAATTGAATGGAGAGTGTAGCACATAATGAACATCATACACAACTAGAATGGGGCTCAGCACATAATGAACATCACACACAACTCGAATGGGGCTCAGAACATGATGTACATCACAAAGAGCTAGAATGGAGCTCAGTATATAATGTACATAAAACACAAATAGACGCTCAAGTCCCCGTACTGTAATCATCACACACAAATAGAAATGGGGCACGCAGCATATATGCATATCACACACAAACTATGAATGGGGTCAGCACAATAAGGTACATCAACAAACAAATAGAATAAATGGACAACTAGAATATGTACTTCACAACCAACTAGAATGGGGCATGCAGCACAAAGTGTACATCATACACAACTAGAATGGTGGTCAGCACATAATGTATATCACACACCACTAGAATGGGGCTCAGCACATAATGTACATCACAAGCAACTAGAATGGGCTTAGTATATAATATACATCACAATCAACTAGAATGGGGCACGCAATACATAATGTACATCACACACAACTAGAATGGGGCTCAGTACATAATGTACATCACACCCAACTAGAATGGGGCATGCAGCACATAAAGTTGCCATCAAACCACATGAAATGGGGCTCAAGCGCATAATGGACATCACACAAAAATAGAATGGGGCACACCACACATAATGTATATCACACACAACTAGAATGGGGCACGCAGCACATAATTTTCATCACACACAACTAGAATGGGACTCAGCACATAAAGAACATCACACACAACTAGAATGCAACACCCAGCACATAATTAACATCACACACAACTAAAATGGGGCACAGTACATAATATACATCACAATCAAAACTGGAATGGGGCACAACAATACATAATTAACATCATACACAACTAGAATGGGGCCTCAGCACATAATGTAAATCATCCCAAGAATTGGGCACGCAGTACATAAAGTCCATCACAACCAACATGAATGGGGATCAGCACATATAGGACATCAACAAAAAATAGAATGGGGCCACAACACACATACTGTACATCACCACAACGTAGAATGGGCGCTACAGCACATAATGTACATCAACACAAAACTGGAATTGGGCTCTGTACATAATGTACATTCTACACACAACTAGAAATGGGCCTCGGACATAATGTCATCACACACATCTACAATGGGGCTCAGTATAATGTACATCAAACACAATTAAAATGGGACTCAGTACATAATAAACATCAAAATCAACTAGAATTGTGCACACAGTACATAATGAACATCACTCACAACTAAAATGGGGTGCACAGCACTTAATGTATATCCCACACAACTACAATGGGGCAACAGTACATAGTGAACATCACACACAATTAGAATGGGGCTCAGCACATAATGTATGTCACACAGAACTAGAAATATTCACGCAGCACACAATGTACATCACACATAACTAGAATGGGACACACAGCACATAATGTACAACAACACAACTAGAATGAGGCTCAGAACATTATTTACATCACACAGAAGTAGATATGGGGTGCGCTGCAACATAAATGTAACAATCACAACACAACTAAGAAATGAGGACATACAAGCACATAATGTACATCAAACACAACTGGAATGAGGCTCAGCACATAATGTACATCATACACAACTTGAATGGGGCTCAATATATAATGTACTTCACACATAATGTACATCACACACAACTAGAATGGGGCCAACGTAGCACAATAATGATCATCAAACACAACTAGAATGGGGCTTCAGCATATAATTAGCATCACACAAAAACTAAGAATGGGTTCTCAGTAGATAATATCATCGGCAGGCACAAGTAGAATGCGGTGTAACAGCACAATATGGACAAAAATAGAAAAAAACAACACCCTTTTTATCTTTGGCCTTTTTATCCATCTCATACAAACCAACTACTTATAGTATAGCTAGGTACATACACAAAAAGAGTTAATGGAATGCTCGGAATAATAAGATTGTTTCTTTTTATATTGTTTTTGCTTTTTTTTACAAGGCTTTTTTTCTCCTTTGAGATTATAATGAACATGGTCAAACCACAAGTAAAGTCAGAAGTAGGACAGGGAACGCTCCAAAAGGCTGGTTCGCTCGCCCGTTATCATTAGAAATGGCTGACCCCTAACAATATGTTCAAAAATATAAAATGTAAATAATAAATACAAACAAATTTTCCTTTTAAAGTACTTTTAAGAAGAAAAGCAGGGCCTCGGAAGTTTTGGTTTATTTCCTCCCTTGTTGCAAATTCACGTTGCGGTTTTGGTGGGTGGTGGAGAGCGCTCTGCATCTGTGGTGGCACTGCCAGCTGTGGGCGGGGCTGCCTCTCTACTCAAAGGTGACCACACCCCGTTTAGATTCTGAGACTGGGAAGTGGAGGGTGAATAGGTCAAGGCGGCCCTTTAGGTTTAACTTTTCTTTTTTGCCATCTAGTCATCCTCATCTGTCTTCTACTTCTTGGTATCAACATCATCATCCATATCATCTTCTGTTCCCCTATTGGTGGCACCTGTCTCAGCTTCCTCATCTTCATCTCCATCCTCTTCCTCACCATCACATTTTCTCCTCCTCCTCCTCCTCCTCGTCCTCCTCTTCCTCCCCACCTCCTTCCTCTTCTTCATAGACCTCATTGTCTGCCTCCTCTTCCCCATTTTCCTCATTAGACCGATCCCACTACACACTCTGCGACCCTACCCAAGCTCCTGTCTACAGCACAGGGTGTCAGCTAGCAGGCATGGGATCAGAAAGGTATGCTATAGAGAGTGTCAGGTTTTCGGTGCTGTGCTCTCAGGCTCCTCCCCTTGGAAAGAACGGTGGAAGACATCAAGCGCGCTCCACCTTAATTAGACCCGAATCTTCCTCAGAGGTCATGCTTGGTGGTGGCTCCCAGGGGTAGGATTTGCTGAAGGAGGCAGAGGCCAGAGGATCTGGAGTTCCAGGCCAGCCTGGGATACACCAGTTTCTTTTTTCTTCACCCAACAAGGAAGCCCTTGCACAAGAGTACACCACCCAAAACAATCAGTCCTCCAACACCCACCAAACTGCTCCTCATTATCCTCTCTTTCCCGTTGGGATCCTCAGACCCCAGTCCCTCTCTGGGCCACTCACCTAGCAGGCATCCTGCTAGCAGTGCAAAACCCAAAACTTCCCTGTAGAATCTGTCCTGGGGTTGGAGTCCCAGCTGAGGGCATGACACACAGACTGTCCAATAAGAGCGCATTACATCATGCCTCTCCTCTACTTCAGCTCTACAACGCCCCCCTCCGCCAGGCTGGGGTATAGCACAGCGTTAAAGGCTGAGGATAAGAACCCTGCAAAAAAAAAAAAAAAAAAAAAAGACGGTTCGAATCCCAGCACCCTAAAGAGTGCTATCCTTCCAGCTAAACTTTTTCTCTCCGCATTCTCCCAACAAAGAAAGACACACCATTTTATATTTTTTATTTTTTATTTATTTGATGTTAATCATATAGCATTTATTCTTTTTTTTAAGAACACTCAGCAGAAAAAAATTCCGGTTTATTGTTGGACATTTTTCACACATACAATCAACAGGCCAAAAAAATAAATAAATAAACAGCAACTTCATAGACAAAAAAAGGAATAAACACCCTTTTTATCTTTGGCTTTTTTACCATCTCTACAAACCAACTACTTATAGTATGCTAGGTACATACACAAAAAGAGTTAATGAATGCTCGAATAATAAGATTGTTTCTTTTTATATTGTTTTTGCTTTTTTTTACAAGGCTTTTTTCTCCTTTGAAATTATAATGAACATGGTCAAACCACAATAAAGTCAGAAGTAGGACAGGAACCTCCAAAAGGCTGGTTGCTCCCCTTATAATTAAAAATGGCTGACCCCTAAACATATGTTCAAAAATATAAAATGTAAATAATAAAACAAAAACAAATTTTCCTTTTAAATACTTTTAAGAAGAAAAGCAGGGCCTCGGAATTTTGGTTTATTTCCTCCTTTGTTGCAAATTCATGTTGGGGTTTTGGTGGTGGTGAGAGCGCTTCTCATCTGGTGGACTGCAGCTGTGGGCGGGCTGTCTACTCAAAGGTGACCACACCCCGTTTAGTTCTGAGATTGGGAAGTGGAGGTGAATAGGTCCAGGGCCCTTTGGTTTAACTTTCTTTTTTGCCATCTAGTCATCCTCATCTGCCTTCTACTTCTTGGTATCAACACTCATCATCCATATCATCTTCTGCTCCCTATTGGTGGCACCTTCTCAGCTTCCTCATCTCATCTCCATCCTCTTCCTCACCATCACATTCTCCTCCTCCTCCCCTCTTCCTCCGCACTCCTTCCTCTTCTTCATAGACCTCATGTCTGCCTCCGTTCCCCATTTTCCTCATTAGACCGAGCCCGCTGCACATCTGGGACCCTACCCAAGCTCCTGTCTACAGCACAGGGTGTAAGCAAGCAGGCAGGGGATCAGAAAGGTTTGCTATGGAGAGTGTCAGGTTTTCGGGGCTGTGCTCTCAGGCTCCTCCCCTTGGAAAGAAGGTGGAAGACATCATGGGGCTCCACCTTAATTAGACCCGAAGTTCCTCAGAGTCATGCTTGGGTGGCTCCCAGGGGAGGATTTGCTAAGGAGGCAGGGCCAGGTCAGTCATTCCATTCTCCACCGCAGGAGCCTGCACGGTACACCACCCAAACAACAGCCTCCAACACCCACCAATGCTCTCATTATCCTCTCTCCGTGGGATCCTCAGACCCCAGTCCCTTCTGGGCCCTCACCTAGCAGGCATCCTGCAGCAGCAAAACCCAAACTCCTGTAGAACGCCTGGTTGGAGCCCACTGAGGGCATGGAACACAAACTGTCCAATAAGAGGCATTAGTCATGCCTCTCCTCTACTCAGCTCTAACGCCCCCCTCCGCCAGGCTGGGTATAGCACAGCGGTTAAAGCTAGGATAAGAACCCTGCAAAAAAAAAAAAAAAAAAAAAAAAAGGAGTCGAATCCCAGCACCCTCAAAAGAGTGCTATCCTTCCAGCTAAACTTTTCTCTCCCGAATTCTCCCCAACAAAGAAAGACACACCATTTTTATATTTTTTATTTTTTATTTATTTGATTGTTAATCATATAGCATTTATTTTTTTTTTAAGAACATCTCAGCAGAAAAAAATTCCGGTTTATGTTGGACATTGTTCACACATACATCAAACAGGCCAAAAAATAAATAAATAAACAGCAACTTCATAGCAAAAAAAGGAAAAAAACACCCTTTTTATCTTTGGCCTTTTATCCATCTCTACAAACCAACTACTTATAGTATAGCTAGGTACATACCAAAAAGATTAATGGAATGCTGGAAAATAAGATTGTTTTCTTTTATATTGTTTTTTGCTTTTTTTTTACAAGGCTTTTTTTCTCCTTTGAGATTATAATGAACATGGTCAAACACAAGTAAAGTCAGAAGTAGGACAGGAACGCTCCAAAAGGCTGGTTCCTCCCCTTATCATTAGAAATGGCTGACCCCTAACAATATGTCAAAAATATAAAATGTAATAATAAATACAAAAATTTTCCTTTTAAATACTTTTAAGAAGAAAAGCAGGGCCTCGAATTTTGGTTTATTCCTCCCTTGTTGCAAATTCAGTTGGTTTTGGTGGGTGGTGGAGAGGCTCTGCATCTGGGTGGCACTGCCAGCTTGGGCGGGCTGTCTCTACTCAAAGGTGACCACCCGTTTAGATTCTGAGATGGGAAGTGGAGGGTGAATAGGTCCAGTGGCCCTTTTGGTTTACTTTTCTTTTTTGCCATCTATCATCCTCATCTGTCTTCTACTTCTTGGTATCAACATAATCATCCAATCATCTTCTGCTCCCCTATTGGTGGCCTGTCTCAGCTTCCTCATCTTCATCTCCATCCTCTTCCTCACCATCACATTCCTCCTCCTCCTCCTCCTCTTCTCCCCCTCCTTCCTCTTCTTCATAGACCTCATTGTCTGCCTCCTTTCCCCATTTTCCTCATTAGACCGAGCCGCTGCACACTCGGGACCCTACCCAAGCTCCTGTCTACAGCACAGGGTGTAGCTAGAGGCAGGGGATCAGAAAGGTTTGCTATAGAGAGTGTCAGGTTTTCGGGGCTGTGCTCTCAGCTCCTCCCCTTGGAAAGAAGTGGAAGACATCATGCGGCTCCACCTTAATTAGACCGAAGCTTTCAGAAGTCATGCTTGTGGTGGCTCCCAGGGGTAGGATTTGCTGAAGGAGCAGAGGCCAGAGATCTGGATTTCCAGGCAGCCTGGGATACACCAGTTTCTTTTTCTTCACCCAACGCCCTGCACGGTCACCACCCAAAACAAACAGTCCTCCAACCACAAACTGCTCCTCATTTCCTCTCTTCCCGTTGGGATCCTCAGACCCCAGTCCCTGTCTGGGCGCTCACCTAGCAGGCATCCTGCTAGCAGTCAAAACCCAAAATTCCCTGTAGAACTGCCTGGGTTGGAGTCCAGCTGAGGGCTGAAACACAGACTGTCCAATAAGACGCATTACGTCATGCCTCTCCTCTATTCAGCTCTACAACGCCCCCTCCCCAGGCTGGGTATAGCAAAGGGTTAAAGGCTGAGGATAAGAACCTGCAAAAAAAAAAAAAAAAAAAAAAAAAAAGGAGGTTCGATCCCAGCACCCTCAAAGAGTGTATCCTTCCAGCTAAACTTTTCTCTCCCGCATTCCCCCCAACAAAGAAAGACACACCATTTTTTATATTTTTATTTTTTATTTATTTATTTATATTTTATTTATTATTTTTTTTTTTTTTAGCAACTCAGCAGAAAAAAATTCCGGTTTATTGTTGGACATGTTTCACACATACATCAAACAGGCCAAAAAAAAATAATAAATAAACAGCAACTTCATAGACAAAAAAGGAAAAAAAAACACCTTTTTATCTTTGGCCTTTTTACCATCTCTACAAACCAACTATTATAGTATAGCTAGGTACATACACAAAAAGAGTTAATGGAATGTTCGGAATAATAAGATTGTTTCTTTTTATATTGTTTTTGCTTTTTTTTACAAGGCTTTTTTTCTCCTTTGAGATTATAATGAAACATGGTCAAACCACAAGTAAAGTCAGAAGTAGGACAGGGAAGCTCCAAAAGGCTGGTTCCCTCGCCCTTATCATTAGAAATGGCTGACCCCTAACAATATGTCAAAAATATAAAATTAAATAATAAATACAAAAAATTTTCCTTTTAAATACTTTTAAGAAGAAAAGCAGGGCCTGGAAGTTTTGTTTTATTTCCTCCCTGTTGCAAATTCATTGTGGTTTTGGTGGGTGGTGGAGAGCGCTTGCATTGGGTGGCACTGCCAGCTGTGGCGGGGCTGTCTCTACTCAAAGTGACCACACCCCGTTTAGATCTGAGATTGGGAAGTGAGGGTGAATAGGTCAGCGGCCCTTTGGTTTAACTTTCTTTTTTGCCATCTAGTCATCCTCATTCTGTCTTCTACTTCTTGGTATCAACATAATCATCCATATCATCTTCTGCTCCCCATTGGTGGCACCTGTCTCAGCTTCCTCATCTTCATCTCCATCCTCTTCCTCACCATACATTCCTCCTCCTCCTCCTCCTCTTCCTCCGCACTTCTTCCTCTTCTTCATAGACCTCATTGTCTGCTTCCTGTTCCCCATTTTCCTCATTAGACGACCCGCTGCACCACTCGGGACCCTACCCAGCTCCTGTCTACAGCACAGGTGTAGCTAGCAGGCAGGGGATACAGAAAGGTTTGCTATAGAGAGTTCAGGTTTTCGGGGCTGTGCTCTCAGGCTCCTCCTTGAAAGAAGGGTGGAGACATCATGGGGCTCCACCTTAATTAGACCGAAGCTTCCTCAGAAGTATGCTTGGTGGTGGCTCCCAGGGGTAGGATTTGCTGAAGGAGGCAGAGGCCAGAGATCTGGATTCCAGGCCAGCCTGGGACACCAGTTTCTCTTTTCTTCACCCACAAGGAGCCCTGCACAGAGTACACCACCCAACAACAGTCCTCCAACACCCACCAAACTGCTCCTCATTTCCTCTCTTCCCTTGGGATCCTCAGACCCCAGTCCCTCTCTGGGCCTCACCTAGCAGGCATCCTGCTACAAGTGCAAAACCCAAATTCCCTGTAGACTGCCTGGTGGAGTCCCACTGAGGGCATGGAACACAGACTGTCCAATAAGAGCGCATACGTCATGCCTCTCCTCTATTCAGCTCTACAACGCCCCTCCGCCAGGCTGGGGTATAGCACAGCGGTTAAAGCTGAGGATAAGAACCCTGCAAAAAAAAAAAAAAAAAAAAAAAAAACAGGTTCGAATCCCAGCACCCTCAAAGAGTGCTATCCTTCCAGCTAAACTTTTCTCTCCCGATTCTCCCCAACAAAGAAAGACACACCATTTTTATATTTTTTATTTTTTTATTTATTTGAGTTTTTAATCATATAGCATTTATTCTTTTTTTTAAGAACATCAGCAGAAAAAAATTCCGGTTTATTGTTGGACATTGTTCACACATACATCAAACAGGCCAAAAAATAAATAAATAAATAAACAGCAACTTCATAGACAAAAAAAGGAATAAAAACACCCTTTTATCTTTGGCCTTTTTACCATCTACATAAAACCAACTACTTATAGTAAGTAGGTACATACACAAAAAAAGTTATGGAATGCTCGGAATAATAAGATTGTTTCTTTTAATTGTTTTTGCTTTTTTTTACAAGGCTTTTTTTCTCCTTTGAGATTATAATGAACATGGTCAAACCACAAGTAAGTCAGAAGTAGGACAGGGACGCTCCAAAAGGCTGGTTCCTGCCCGTTATCATTAGAAATGGCTGACCCTAACAATATGTTCAAAAATATAAAATGTAAATAATAAATACACAAAATTTTCCTTTTAAATACTTTTAAGAAAAAAGCAGGGCCTCGGAAGTTTTGTTTATTTCCTCCCTTGTTGCAAATTCAGTTGGGTTTTGGTGGGTGGTGAAGAGCGCTCTGCTCTGGGTGGCACTCCAGCTGTGGGCGGGGCTGTCTCTACTCAAAGGTGACCCACCCCGTTTAGATTCTGAGATGGGAAGTGGAGGGTGAATAGGTCCAGCGGCCCTTTGGTTTAACTTTTCTTTTTTGCCTCTAGTCATCCTCATCTGTCTCTACTTCTTGGTATCAACATCATCATCCATATCATCTTCTGCTCCCTATGTGGCACCTGTCTCAGCTTCCTCATCTTATCTCCATCCTCTTCCTCACCACACATTCCTCCTCCTCCTCCTCCTCTCCTCCGCACCCTCTTCCTCTTCTTCATAGACCTCATTGTCTGCCTCCTTTCCCCATTTTCCTCATTAGACCGAGCCCCTGCACACTCTGGACCCTACCCAAGCTCCTGTCACAGCACAGGGTGTAAGCTAGCAGGCAGGATCAGAAAGGTTGCTATAGAGAGTGTCAGGTTTTCGGGCTGTGCTCTCAGGCTCCTCCCCTTGGAAAGAAGGGTGGAGACATCATGGGCTCCACCTTAATTAGACCCGAACTTCCTCAGAGGTCATGCTTGGTGGTGGCCCCAGGGGTAGGATTTGCTGAAGGAGGCAGAGCCAAGTCTGGATTCCAGGCCAGCCTGGGATCACCATTTCTCTTCACCCACAAGGAGCCCTGCACAGAGTACACCACCCAAAACAACAGTCCTCCAACGCCCACAAACTGCTCCTCATTTCCTCTCTTTCCCGTTGGGATCTCAGACCCCAGTCCCTCTCTGGGCCTCACCTAGCAGGCATCCTGCTAGCAGTGCAAAACCCAAAAGTTCCCTGTAGAATCTGCTGGGGTTGGAGTCCCAGCTGAGGGCATGGAACACAGACTGTCCAATAAGAGCGCATTACGTCATGCCTCTCCTCACTTCAGCTCTACAACGCCCCCCTCCGCCAGGCTGGGTAAGCCAGGGTTAAAGCTGAGGATAAAACCTGCAAAAAAAAAAAAAAAAAAAAAAAGAGAGTTCGAATCCCAGCACCCTCAAAGGTGCTATCCTTCCAGCTAAATTTTTCTCTCCCGCATTCTCCCAACAAAGAAAGACACACCATTTTTTATTTTTTATTTTTTTTATTGTATGTATTGTTTTTATCTTTTTTTTTTTTTAAGAACACTCAGCAGAAAAAAATTCCTTTATTGTTGGACATTGTTTCACACATCATCAAACAGGCCAAAAAAATAAATAAATAAACAGCAACTTCATAGACAAAAAAAGGATATAAAACATCTTTATCTTTGGCCTTTTTACCATCTCTACAAACCAACTACTTATAGTATAGCTAGTACATACACAAAAAGAGTTAATGGAATGCTCGGAATAATAAGATTGTTTCTTTTTAATTGTTTTTGCTTTTTTTTACAAGGCTTTTTTTCTCCTTTGAGATTATAATGAACATGGTCAACACACAAGTAAAGTCAGAAGTAGGACAGGGAACGCTCCAAAAGGCTGGTTCGCTCGCCCGTTATCATTAGAAATGGCTGACCCCTAACAATATGTTCAAAAATATAAAATGTAAATAATAAATACAAACAAATTTTCTTTTAAATACTTTTAAGAAGAAAAGCAGGGCCTCGGAATTTTGGTTTATTTCCTCCCTTGTTGCAAATTCAGTTGTGGTTTTGGTGGGTGGTGAGAGCGCTCTGCATCTGGGTGGCACTGCCAGCTGTGGGCGGGGCTGTGTCTCTACTCAAAGGTGACCCACCCCGTTTAGATTCTGAGATGGGAAGTGGAGGGTGAATAGGTCCACGGGCCCTTTGGTTTAACTTTTCTTTTTTGCATCTAGTCATCCTCATCTGTCTTCTACTTCTTGGTATCAACATCATCATCCATATCATCTTCTGCTCCCCTATTGGTGGCACCTGTTCAGCTTCCTCATCTTCATCTCCACCTCTTCCTCACCATCACATTCCTCCTCCTCCTCCTCTCTCCTCTCCTCCACTCCTCCTCTTCTTCTAGACCTCATTGTCTGCCTCCTTTCCCCATTTTCCTCATTAGACCGAGCCCCTCACACTCTGGACCCTACCCAAGCTCCTGTCTACAGCACAGGGTGTAGCTAGCAGGCAGGGATCAGAAAGGTTGCTATAGAGAGTGTCAGGTTTTCGGGCTGTGCTCTCAGGCTCCTCCCCTTGGAAAGAAGGTGGAAGACTCATGCGGGTCCACCTTAATTAGACCCGAAGTTCCTCAGATCATGCTTGGTGGTGCTCCCAGGGGTAGGATTTGCGAAGGAGGCAGAGCCAAGAGGATCTGGATTTCCAGGCCAGCCTGGGATCACCAAGTTTCTTTTTTCTTCACACAACTGAGAGAAAGATCAGGACAGTTATGGCAGAATGCATGATCTGGGATGGGGTGGGGGTGGGGGCGAAGGGAAAGGGAAATGTGCCTGAACTGAATTGGAAAATAATGTATGAATTGCACAAAGCATCAATAAAAATTAAAAAAATAATGTTGGGTTTTTTTTTTTTTTACGTGTATGAATGTACTGTCTGCATGTAGGTCTGTGCACCCATGTCGTGCAATGCCACGGAGGTCAGAAGAGGGGTTATTCCCCTGGAACTGGAGTCAAAGATGGTTCTCAGCTGCCATGTGGGTGCTGGGGATTGAACCAGGGTCCTCTGTAAGAGCGGTCATCATTCTTAACTGCTAGGCCATCTCTCCAGCCCACATATAAAATGTTTTGGAAATCTTTAATACTGGCTGGGAAAAATTAGAAAAATGTAGCATAAGAATAATCATAAGGCTTCTAAAATTTATATAATCAAATATGTTTGGTTGGACAACATAAATAGAGGGTAGGGGAGATTACAATGTTTATATTGGGCCATTGGTAAATTATTTCTAATAAAAAGGAGGCAGAGATAACTTAATCCTTCACCTTATGTGTAAATTAAATTCAAGAGTAATATGTCATGATATAGATTAGGCAAACTTTATTGTAAAATTTATGATGGCATATTCTATAGAACATTAAACTTAAAATCGTGTAAAATTAGATAAAAGTAAACTTGTCCTGCATTGTACAATCTGGGCCAATTGATGTCAAAACATATTGAAAATAAACTCAAATTAAAATATTTCTAAATAGAGATACGTAAGCAGAGCATTGGTCATGTCTGTTTCCTTTTCGATTTCTACTTTAACCCTAATTTTTGTGTCTGTTTTCAATACAATAACAGGGATGGGGTGAGGGTGTTTGTTTGTGTCTTTGTTTTGTAGAATACAAAAACACTTAAAGGAAAAGAATTCTTCTTTTAAGATGTTACTGTCACTTCTATGAAACCTGCTATCATTGAATAAAAAATATCTCTGTTTAACAGAAAAACTAGGTCATTTTAAAGCCTGACACACTCAGTAGAGCCTGCCACAAATAATAAATTCTAATCAATCAAAACACAACATGAAAACATGTAATTTCAGAAAACTCAGTAATGGTAGAGTGATTGGCACTAGAACTGTACTTTGGGCAAATTTGGCAGTGAACTGTTGCAAATTCATGTCCCTGACAATGTATCTCATATTACTTCTGACCTAACAAGGTTGTCAAGGAAGTTTAGGTAAAAATCATACATTATACTGAAGTTCTGTGGATACCTGTTTCTCCTTTTCTACAGGTACCTCAGGTAAGTACTTCATCAGTAATCTGTAAATATTTGTTTATTTAAAAAAACATTGTGTTTTTTGTGTTTATTAAGTGCACCCATATCATGCAGTGCTCGTGGAAGATAGAAATGGGCATCGGATCCCCAGGAATTGGAGTTGCAGGTGGCTGTTAGCCTCCATGTGGGCACTGGGAACTGAACCTGAGTCCTTTGACAGATGAAAGAGTGCTCTTATCCATTGAGCCCCCATATTATGACAAAAGTAAATGGAAACTTTCTTAAAAAAACTAATACAGCTAAAGAAAGTAGGCATCAATTATGTAGCAAAACCTCTTTTTCCTGATTCTGAACAGACCATTGGGATTTTTTCAAGAATATTATGGCCAGCTTAGTAATTAATAAATGGATGGGTGATTGGGAGACATAGCTCAATGGTTATGAGCACTGGTTGCTCTTGCAGAGAACCTGGGTTCAGTTCCCAACACCCACATAGAAGCTAGTAACTGTATGTAACCCCAGTTCCAGAGGATCCAATAACTTCTGGCTTCCATAGGCATGCAGGCAAAGCACTCATACACATGAAATAAAAGTAAATAAATCAAGAATATTGATATTCAATGATTGAGGAAATAATGAAATAAGAATTAAGTATAGTTCTTGATTTTGAAGAATTTACAATTTCACTCCCTAATTAAACTAAATATTTTCTCTTCTGATTTTCATGTAAAAAGTTAAAAAATATGTACAGAAATGGTGCTGTAGTTTAATGTACTGCTTATCTTTTGCTTATTTTTTGCAAGATAGGATTTAAGAATTTGCTCATTTCTAAGCTCTAGAATATTCAAGGTCACATGTAATGAAACCCAATATCAAAGAATGGAGTGCACAGTGTCACAGGTGTGGGGTTGCATGTGAAAGCAGAGGCTGCAAGACACATGGTCATAATGTGACAGATGAGATGTTCTATTTCTGACAGTCATATTTACTTCCCATGAAAAAGCAGAACACTTTTGATTGATAAGGGTTTGGCTCATCATCCAACAACATTTTAATTTAAACACCGTGCTCATTTTGTGTATGCATTGCTTTTCTACCTGTGTATTTATATCCCATTAAAATGTGTATATACATACACATTCTGTCTATGTGTACATTAGTATGCATATATTCAAGCTCTGTTCTTAGTCTTTGAATCACTTATCCACTTGGAAGTATAGCGACTATGGGAGATATTACTATCTTTACTCAAGCTGAAGACATAGACTAAAATAGTTTCCAAAGTTCCATGAATTTTTAACAATTTCTACTTATTCTTTGATTTCATACATGTATATAATACATTTTGATCAAATTCACACTCCTATCAACCTCTCTTGTCACCTTTCCACTCTCTCTGATCTCCTTCTTCTCAATACGGCCCCTTCCTGCTTTCTCCTCTTGCCTTTTTGGGACCTGCAGAATTTAATTTGGGATGCTTACACAAGCTCGAGTATTGAGTTGGAGTGCAGCAGTGATCACACCACTGAAGAAAAATGGCTTTCTGTCTTCCAGCCATCATCATTTCTCAGGAGCATTTCAGATAGGAGTGGAGTTCATGAGCCCATCTCTCATTGGTGCTGGAATGTGCACAGGCTTGACCTTGTGCAGGTAATCACAGTTCTTTGGTCATGTCAAGAAGACAGTGTTGCAAAGCACTAGCGCCATTACCAGCTCTTATATTCTTCTGTCCCCTCTTCCAAAAGGTTTGCTGAGTCTCGAAGAGGAGCTATCCATGTCCTCTTTAGGGATGAACATTCAGCTATCACTATTCTCAATACAGAGTGCTATATAGCTTTTCAACAGAAGAAAAAAGATTTTAATCCAGACAGAGTCAGAAGTCTAACATCTTAGTATCATAGCACAGAATGAAAAAAAAGAGAAGTAACAAGATATACACTTCTAGATTTCTGGCTAGTGCAATTAGGAAGATAATGGTGGTGGTGTTAGGTAAGTAAATAAATGTATGTCTGGGTCTAAGAAAATAAAAAGGAGGTGACTGGAATTTAGATTAGCTGATAAGTATTGTCTAAGTTCTGGTTGCTGTTATTTGGAGCATTAATTACAATATTTAAATAGAATAAAATAGTGTTTCAGTTCCTCAAGGAGATGAAGATGAAGTCAAATATGGACAAGCCAAATGACTCATTCTCAGGAATTATAGTGCTGTGTGTGTAAGGAGAGAGAGAGAGAGAGAGAGAGAGAGAGAGAGAGAGAGATCATTCAGGACATTTTTTCTTACTTGTCCGTTTGCAGTATGTAGGACTAAGCCCAAGGCTTCATAAATGTGAAATAAATGCTCTACCACTGAGCGCCATCTCTGTAATGCACTGAAGACCACCATGGCTACATTTGTTTCCTTGTTGGTGACCTGGACTCTTACTGAAGCAAATAAGATGCTTCCCTCTTTCCCTGTTCAGAATCTTCTTGTCTTTGCAGCTTTCTTTCTCCCTAGTTCACACTTCATGGCCAGTTGTCACCTCCACCTTTATAAGGCCTTACCTAAGTAGCAAGCAGTCAAGGTATCAAGTCCACTTTCTCCAGAAAGCCTTTCCTGTGGTGTTGAGACAAAGTCACATGGAAATCCATGAGTTTCTCTCAACAATGTCTGACACCTGGGAAACTACCTGCCATCACCTTGGAAGATGCAGAGGAAGGTTCTCTTCTACCTGGTTTATGTGGCATAGTTCTTGCATTTTATGCACAGTCAATGTTTAAAGATATTGCTACTTACTGTTTTGGTGTGGTTTGGCTGTAAGTTTGGCTAAAAGTAGCTAGTAACTTTCAAGCTACTGCCTGAATGCTATACTGCCATGAAATAAATCTCTTCCACCAAACAAAATATAGCCCACCAGGTTCAAGCTCAGCTTCACAGGACGTCTCAACATATGGACAAAATGCAGCTGAGCTCAGCAGCAAGGTTATTTTCTGATACAATTCCCAATAGAGTCTTTGTGTCTTTCTGAGGCCACATCC
Organism: Rhizomys pruinosus; assembly: GCA_009823505.1. Lineage (NCBI taxonomy): Eukaryota > Metazoa > Chordata > Mammalia > Rodentia > Spalacidae > Rhizomys > Rhizomys pruinosus. The sequence goes on from VZQC01001008.1 coordinate 4,126,731, forward strand.
ACATTAGGATTATCACACTGTCAGATGTGGTTACAAAACTGACCTCAACTTTTGGTACCAACCTTCTATATTAGCCAACTTTCTCAGTATAACAAACACCTGAAATAATCAACATGTAAGGAGAAATGTTTACTTTGGCATAGAGTGGGAGATTGACTGGCCCAAGTTCTTAGGGCCAATGGAGAAGCAGACCTACAAGGCAAACTTAGCACCCATTTCAGATCCAGGGGGAGAGAGAGAGAGAGAGAGAGAGAGAGAGAGAGAGAGAGAGAGAGAATGTTGACTCCCAAATCCTTATGAAAGTGTTCTCTAATAACCTGAAGCACTCCCATAAGGCTACCTCTCAAAGTTTCCACTATCAATACAACCATCTGGGGAATATGCTCCTACCACAGGACCTGGGTGTACTTAAGAATTAAACCACGTCGTGGCGCATGCCTTTAATCCTAGCACTTGGGAGGCAGAGGCAGGCGGATCACTGTGAGTTCAAGGCCAGCCTGGTCTACAGAGTGAATTCCAGGACAGCTGGGGCTACAGGAAGACCCTGTCTCGAAAAGACAAAAAAAAAAAAAAAAAAAAAAAGAATTAAACCGTAGCAGCATCTCAGTTGGAATTCTTTTTGCTTTAATTTATTATTATTATTATTTCTGTGTTTGTGTGTGTGTGTGTGGTAGCAAGAGGCCATGTACATGGAGATCAGAGAATACCTTTTGGAAGTCAGATCTGTCCTTCCACCATGGGTCTTGGGATAGAACACAAGTCATCAAGTTTGTATAGCAAGTACTTTCACCCACTAAACTATCTTACAGGCCCTCTATTAAGACTTTAAGAAGAGAAAAAGCACAAATATTTTCAGAAACCAATAGAAATTATGACCAATTAGGATGGGAGATATGGTGGAAAGGGGGGATATTCAACCCTATGAATTTATACAACATTTTTATAATTTTGTAAAACATTTCTAGCTCTTAAAAAGTATCAAGTATTTTAATGACTCATCTTTTCAGATAATGGCTCCCTTGGGTTAGAACTGATTCTGAGTGGTTAACACAACTGCTTTGGTATTGGCCCCAGAAGAAAATCATTTATTTCTATTTCTTCATAATCCTATGACAATTCTACAGTGGCTTTCACAACAAAAATCCATTTTTATGGGACAAATAGTTTGCCTTCAAATTACATGCTGAAATTCTAACTCTTGGTACCTCCGAATGTAACTTTATGTTGAAATAATGTCTTTGCATAATAACTACTTTGGTAGAAGTCACAGCAGATTATTTGGCTCCCTAATTTCACAACCGGTACCTTATAAATAGGGTAAATGCAGGCACAGACAGAGGATGAATGCAGTGTGGATATGGAGGTAGGGATCAGTGTTCTTCAGTCAGGCTCAAGAGACCACAATCAAGATGTCAGCCATGCCACAATCAAGATGTCTGCCTGCTATATTCTAGTAGAGGCCTCTACCAGAAGGCACTATCAAAGACCGCACCTGCTGGTAGACAGCCCATTTCTCACAAATGTGTGAGTGATGGCACCCTTAGGCACTATTAGATAGCAGATATTCCCAACATATGCCCTGTTCTGTAAGGGTCCACTGTGTGGCCATTTGCTTATTCCTAACCAGCAGGAGATTCTTTCTCATTCCAACTTGTAAGAAGGAGCCGTATTTGATTCAGTACAGTCATAGGACAGTCATCCACCACTTTTGCTGTATTCCATTAGACAGCAGTAAGTCTCAGCTCTGATTTCACTAAAAAGAAGAGATTGTGAAGGACTAGGGTTCATTTGACGCTACATCTCCTTTGTGTACCAACAAATGTACTTTTGTGCCAATATAGAATATATCCCAAATTCAATATATTTTGGTGGATTATAAGCCTTTAAAAACTAAAATGTAAATGATGATTAAATTTAGAGAATGCTAAAAACTAAAAAAGGTTACCTATATATCAAACATTAAAATAAGAGACAAATAATAATTTGCAGAACAAAAAGTGCTCGGGCACCCGGCTGGTGCTCGGATGCGCGTGGAGATGTGGGGCCACCCGGCTTGGGCCTCGGCCTCGGCCTTGCCACCGCCGCCCTCGCGGCTTGGCCGGACTCGGCCCAGCACGCCCGCAGCTCGGGGGATGTCTTAAAAGCCGAACTTGACCTAGCACATGTCCGCTGCTGCCCTCAATGCCGCAGGAAGTGTTCACTTGCCTTCCACTAACATGGCAACACCCTCCCAGTATCGTCAGCTGCTGAGTGACTATGGACCATCATCACTAGGCTACACCCAGGGAACTGGAAACAGCCAGGTACCTCAGAGCAAATATGCAGAGCTGCTGGCCATCATTGAAGAGTTGGGGAAAGAGATCAGACTCACGTATGCAGGGAGCAAGAGTGCCATGGAGAGACTAAAACGAGGCATCATTTAGCTCAAGGCCTGGTTTGGGAGTGCTTGGCTGAAACAGAGCACAGTGCCAGGTCCTAGCTTCTGTAGTTCTGAAGGTCCCCATCTTTGTATGAGATGGGAGGTTGCAATTCATCTCTCCTGTTGAGATGAAATTCTTTTTTTTCCAAATGGTAACAGTTTAGTTTTTTCCTGCCATGGTTCACTAAGCTCTGAACCTACACTCTCAAAGATTGGGAAAATATTTTGCAGTTAATTAAGACATGTATTTTAAGTAGTTAGGAATGACCCAGGTCATCTTTATTTTTTTTCCCAAGCATTGATTTATTTCTATTCACTAGCTTGCTGTAAAGTAATTTCATGTGAAATTACTTTACAGCAAACTAGTGTTTGCCCCCAAATACCAGTGTCTCCCTTTAATTTTCCTTTGAGTACATTTGCCATTTGCATCACCATACTGATTTGTTCCTTTTTATAAGTTCATTGGACTCTGAGGACTTAAATGCATACTGACAGCACGTTTTACTTAGTAGCTGGCCTGCTTGCCAAACAGTGTAGATCCTGCTTAACGGAGCTTCTTTGCTTAAGCATTTGCATGAGTCTGAGTGCTTTGAAGTCAATCTTAAAAATGCACAAGTTATAAATACAGAAGAAGGAGCAGTCTACCCAACCTAATAAACACCCCAAAATTTCCATCCTCAGACTGTGTGTAGATGTCGGTTCCACATTTGCTGTAAGGTGATCGTAATATCTGGAAGAAAATGACTGAAACTGTTTGCATCTTTGTATGTATTTATTACTTGATGTAATAAAGCTTATTTTCATTAAAAAATAATTTGCAATAATCATAATTCTCAGAATTTCAAGGAAGATGAACTCTATGAATTCTTTCTAATTCCTAATGTCATTTCACATTTTTCTTCATTGGAAAAGCATGCTATTATGATGCTATTACATGTTTTCATAGGCATGGGATGTGTTTTGTCTATATAACATATTATCTATTATATGTTAACTGTAACTGCTTATGCCTCATTCATTTGACTTCCTTTAATCTTGCCAGAAATTAGGTTTATTCCTCTGCTCAGCCCATATCTTCATGAGGACTCCTTCTTGACTTCTGTATCTACTGTCTTTTCTCTAACAATTTCAATTGTATACTCTTAATTAATTGTGTTCCTTTTTGTTACTGAAGGCATTCAAATATAAATGCTATAATTTTACTTCTGACTTACATGTGACCATTTTCCATAAATTTATTTCAAATGTTATCATTGATGCTTTTACATAAACCACTTAATTTTCATTGCCTTACTGACAAAAATATTCAATCAGTAAAATAATTTCAAAATTTCTAAAGAAAAAAAGTCATTTTCCTTTTTTTGGAGGGGGTTGTGTGTTTACATGTGGTGTCTGTGTGTGTGTGTGTGTGTGTGTGTGTGGTGTATGTGTGTGACTATGCATGTTTCAGTGTCTGAACATATGCGGGGGACAGAGGAGAACCTCAGATGTCTTCTTTGCTCTCTCTCTCCACCTCCTTCTCTTGAGACCACCTGGTCTCTCATTGACCGGAAACTTGCCATCTTGACTCCCCGGACAGCAGTGAGAGCCCATGTTTCTTCTCCAAAACTGAGATTATAAGGATTACAGGCCCATCCAGCTCTGCCATACTAAGTGTTCACTCTTCAAACGTAGGCCCTCATGATTGTAAAACAACAGCTCCTACAGAGAGCCATCACCTCAGCCTCCTAAAGAATGTTTTTATTAAATTGTATTATTTAATTTTAGATTTGTTGAACTGTGGTAAAAATTATAGTCTATGTGAAGTTTACTTTTGTGAATTTGAGTTCCTTTAGCATGTATTCAATTTAAAGACTCCAAGCATTATTAAAGATGTGTATAATTTTAGCCTACAGAGCAAAACATTGGACACATTCATAAATTGGTACCATGAGTAATATTAACATTCTATTAAAGTATGTTAAGCTATTTGAAGAAAGAGACAGAATACATTTGTCTAGTTGAGAATTTTCTTCTTTAAATTCAACTCACCTTGATCATGTAATTGTCAGGTTTATGTCTATCTGTCTGGAATACTTTTACATATTTATTTTGGTCATTCTCAATATTTTGCTCAATATTATTTCCTATAATGGAATAAAGGTGCATTTACTTAAGAATCTTTAACTTTTAATAATTCTCAGAGTATATTTAAACTTCAGCCACATTTTTAAACTCATGTTGATTTACCGTTTCCTTTAACTTTTGCATATTTGGGCTCCTCATTATCTAAAGGGTAGCCCTTTTTTTTCAATGAATATTTTACATTTCATGGAAGCACAATTGAAGTAAAATTTCATTAATTATCAATGTAATGCAATGATAATATGAATAATTCTAATAATGAGAACCAGTTTTCCATAGTAACAGTACAGGGCAGTTTCTGATGGAAAGAGCATTTCTGATTTTGTGACCATTTCCCTAACTGAAGGTGACCTGCTTATGAATGACCTATGACCTACTTTGGACAGGAATGTCACAGATTGGAGAATGCTGAGGTGATACAGGAGCAAGAGGAGCATTTTCAAGGCAATGCTTTGCAGCCTACTAACCTTACCATCAGCACTATTTGCACCTTAACCATCTCATAGTCTGATTGCTTTCTATTTCCTATCACCCTATCAGAAAGGGTCTGATTATGGCCCTTTCTCTGCTCCAATATTTGTTCTCGCCTTAATTCCAACAAGTTTTTTAGACTCTGTCCTATCAGAATCAAGGAGAATAGAAAATGGTGTCCTATTAAAAATAGCTACGGCTTCAAAGACAAACCTGAGAACACATTGCAAGTTAATTGGTTCATTAAAGCTTTATAAGAGTTGCTGAAATCTTACTTCTTTACAAATACTTCGAAGACATTTTATAAGTTAGGCATAAAACATCCAGGGCCTCATGAAATATTATGGCAATAAAATTAGTCTCTTATGGAAGAAATTAAAATTTCATTAGTTTGCAAACATAAGCACAATTTATTAGAAAGAAAGTCATGAACAAACCTAAATATATTTACATTTGTACATGAAATACACTGTATTTACAATTACTTGATGCTTTAAAGGCAAAACTTAATGTGAAATATGCAGCTGAAAATAAAAGATCCAGATGGTCCCATCAATCCCCAAGGAAGCATGCATCTGTCAGCAATGGAAGTGTTCCATCTGAAGGAAGTTATCTTTAATCGAGTGGCATGCTGGCTTTGCACATCCTTTTTCTTGTCATAGGAAATGCATCACCTGTATTGGTTATAATTTTTCAATTTTAAAATAAATGAGGAGCCAGTAATCTTTGTTTATAATTCAAGCAATGTTCTGCTTTATGCCAAGTAAGTTTTGTCCATTGACTGACTTTTGATTTGATTTATGCCACAAACACTTGTGTCAATTATAGTTTGCTGAAATAAGTAGATTGGTAATAAAGACTTGTGAATGTTATATAATGGTGTCTGTGGTGCCTTACAATATTATGTAAAGATTGTCTGATTCTGACAACTAACTTGATGTCCAAATGTCAAGAATGCTGCTTCCTTAATTCCTTAGCACAAGATTCTGATATGGAAGTTTTCCAGCAAATAAAGAATTCCCATTTCCATCTCAAGGAAAAGAGACTTTGAGAACATTATATAGCGTGGAAAGAAAGGAACAGATGTGATATCACATGCTGGGATGAGAAAATATGTAGAGTAAGAAGTGTAAGATATGGAGCACTTGAGTTTTATCAGTGTTAGTTCATAAAGCTGTTTGTTTGTTTTGTTTGTTTGCAGTTACAGTGGTTAGGATGGAACCCAGGCAAGCTCTCCACCACCATGTGGCATCTGCAGACATCTGCTAGTAAGTGAAAGGGAGTCAAGAGTTAGAGAAATTTTGCAAAGTTACCCAAGGAGATAAGACCTGGTCCTTGATGGAAGTCCTCCAGTGGAGGAAGTAAAATGTGCTGCTGGGTCGACAAGTCCGCATGCGTTTAGATGAGACTTGCTGTCAACAGAATCAGGGGCAGTGCACAGAGACAGTAAACAGCAGAGTTTAAAGCCACGTTTCAAAATTCTACAGGCAGAGAAAAAAATCACAAAACAAAACCAAGAACCTCGAAGTGGTGAAGTGGCTGACTGACAAAGGGGATGCTGGTGAAGGGGGTAGTCGCTTATATTCATTAATGAATTACTTAATTGTTTTCAACACTTCAATCTGTGGAATTATCTTTGATTAGGAATATATTAGACTGCATGGTTGAGTCCAATACCTGTGACCTGCTATATTATAGCTATGCTAAATTCTAGACTTCACACTTTCATAAATATCCTGAGAAGCTATAGTGTGAAGAGAAAAATATTTCACATTAAAAATCAAAATTCTGGGGCACTTTTAAAACAGGTAACAGGGAGAAATGAGCTCAAAGGTGTCAATTTAGTGTGAATGGAGTCCATAGGAAGAAGAGAACCCTTTTCAAAGAATAAATGTTATACCTTATCAAAAGAGAATTATCTCATGTTTATCCACAAGCAGAAAAATGGCCAAATGGAAGCCTATCATAAGATCGACTTTAGTGCAGGATTCAGGTCACATCCTAATACTCTGTGGTTGAACAAAGTGTGAAATGAGCTCTTAGAGTGATGGCTGTGAGATGACAAGTTTTCCCTTTTTTCCCCTCTCAGAATAAAGGACTGGACAGGACAGAAGACTCAGTAAATAGCTAATGTCTGTTTTGCTTTTTCCTTAAGGTGACTCCTGAAGAGTTTTACAAAAGCTCCTTCTATCTTCAAAGAAATTGCATTTCATCACTGAAGCCCAAGCCTTTCCCCAGTTCCACCAAAAAGAAAATGCTTTCCTCACGGCTTGCCTCTGTATGTTTTTAGCCCACTCAACAGTGTGCGTGAAATGATTAAACACAAGCTTCTATTGCTGTCAGCAACCAGTCGTGCTAGTTAGTGCCTCAATGGGGGAGGGAAAACTGTAGAATATTCCTCCAATGGGCTGAGAAGATGATCAAAACACAGCCCAACAAAGACAAGAATGGTGACCATCTGCCTCCTCAGGGTGATGTTCAACCCTCCTGCAAACCTAGCTTGCAGCTCCCAGTTCACAGCACAGAGCACACACAAAAGCCAGAACTCTGAAGGTGGAGCTTTCCTTCTACTAGGACTATCAGCCCCTGGCACAGCCCTTGATTTAGGCGAGCTGTATGAAAATGTGGGGAAGTCACTGTTCCCGAGCCAGGACAGCAAAATCACCCCTAGGAAGACCTGTCAAGGAATCTCCCCGCTAACCCTGATGTCCAGAGACCTCATCCAACCAGGCTGGGGGACTCAGGACAGTTTACAGTAATGGGTAGAGAGTTCATGTTCAAATTCTGAGGCTTCCATGAAAGGATCGATCCTCACGGTGATGCGAATGCTTCTACTTCTCAGAAAACCAAGACAGAATTGAAAAAGAGGATGGTCTTCCTTCCATAGCTTAACGTTGGTGCATGCCAGACCCCAGCACAAGCACCCCTCCCCCACCTTCTACTAGGACTGAGCTGTGGAGCTCTCCTCCTGCTCACTAACCCAAACTCCACAGTCTAAGGTAGCAAAGTCAACTGCTCACTTAAGGAGTCGGGAGGGTACAGTCACAATGTCCTGGAGACATTTTAGAACAGGAGGAGTGTCTGACTGAAGTACCAGTGCAAAGATCACTGACGGAGCAGTCTCCCTCTCACTTGTTGAATGACAAGAGGTCAGGATTACAAAGAATGGACTCTATTCACAGACGGCATGAAGACCAGCTACCATCAGGGGAGACTGATAACCAACCCCAGATGTGTGTGGTTGAATTCTGTGGCAACACATGGCTTTCCACTTTACAACTAAGAACTCTAAAACCCAGGTTCAGTGGATGTACCCTGACACCTCCTCACTCCCTGAGATGTTCACTACTGATCAGGATCAGAAAGCACTCAGAGACTTTTTCCAGTAACAAATCCCAGTGCTGTTCCTGACAACTGACCTCTGCACAGACTGGGAACAGTTCTTCGTTTAGATATTGTCTGCCCCAAAATGATCAAATTGTGGAGTCCCTGGGTCATGAAATCTAGTCATGGAGAGGGGAGCTATGGCAGGGTGCTGATGGGGAATGGGATATAAAGATCAAATACACAAAAATTCAATAAAAACATATTCAAAATGAATCTAACAATAAAAATGTGACACCTGTATAGAAGCAGCCTCTAAAGGGATTGCAGCCTTGAGTGTGGACACTCCAGCTTAGCGCCAGTTAGAGCAAGATGAAACGTTTCTCATACCGAAGAGATAATTGCAATTGTATAGCTACATTTATCACAACATTCTTAGTTGCTGAGATACTGAATCAGCCTAGATTCTCTTCAAGTAGTTAAATGAAAATCCAGAAAATATTCATGTATATACATATAATGGAGCTGTATTTGGATGAAGTGATGTCATTTGCAGGAAAATGAATGGAACTGGAGATCACAAACAAAACTTCTAGAGTCAGAAAGGCAATTATTACATACATATTATAAAATATTTCAAACTTTCCTCATATAAAACATCAATACACAAGGGGGATTATTTGGTGTGAGGATGGGGACCAGCCAGTATACTCAATGAAACCCACTATTGTGGAGGTCAATTAAAAAGTAATTTAAAAATTACTTTTAAAAACAACATATTGATTTTAGGTATCAAATCACAAACACTGTAGAGAAAAGATGTCTAAAATCGGGCTGGAGAGATGGCCTAGCGGTTAAGAGCGCCGACCGCTCTTATAGAGGACCCGGGTTCGATCCCCAGCACCCACATGGCGGCCGAGAGCCGTCTGAAACTCCAATTCCAGGAGAACTCCAGCTCCAGGGGAATCCGAGACCCTCTTCTGACCTCCGCGGCATTGCACGACATGGGTGCACAGACCTGCATGCAGACAGTACATTGATACACATACAGAAATAATAATAAATTAAAAAAAAAATTAAAAAAAAAGATGTCTAAAATCTAAATAGATGATGGTGGAATTGCAACATTAGATTGACACATTTAAAGTCCTGAAATTAATCAGTACATCTGATATTTGCAGCCATGTACAAAAAAACAGATCAGAACATTTAAAAAATATAAGAGATGTGGAAATATGGGTGAAAAAAAGTTTTAAATGGAGGTTTGGTGGACAGACCCTGGGGAAAATATAGAGATAGAGAAAACTAAAGAAATAGCAATAAATTTCCCATTGTAGTCCATGAACTGAAGATTTTTCTCAAAGTCTGAGACTAGTCCATAGCTACATCAAGGTGGACTGTGATCCAGTTATAAAACTCTTGAGTAAAACAAACAGAATGAGCTCAGTTCTGGTTGTACTGGTTTACTCCTACAATCTCAGCACTTGGGAACCAGAGGCAGCAGGATCACCTTGAGTTCAAGGGCAGCCTGAAACACCTGGTGAGATCCAACCCACCCTGGGCTGCAGTGTGAGACCGTCTCCCAAAACAGCAAAACAAGTCAAAATGTTTTAAGAGACTTCAGTAACAACCATGGAATACAATTTCAGCATTGAAAACAAATATATTGCTGCCTAAACTTCTAATTTTGGTGTAGGCAGTTAACACCAAGGAACACTTGCTACCCTGAGGAAAACCATCATGGGGAAGCCTGTAAGGTATCTTCTTCACTTTTCAAATATAAATTGATATTTAATTAGAGAAAAATTATCTTTCATATAATTTATACAGGTTCCAAATTTGAAAGCATTGTTTGAGAAAAAAATCTACAGAATATTGAAATGGAAAACTTACCTCAGGAAAACTGAAAAGAAGGAGTGTAGAAATCTTTCCTTTTGTGCCAAACAGGACCATGCAGCCCTGCTAAGGGGAAGGGGAAGACAGTGCCCACTTTGCAGACACTGTGGGGAACTGACCCCTTGGTGTAGAGGTCAGTCGGTTACTTCCACAACCATATGTGAGAGGTACTTCCAACTCAGGCCCTTAGCCTAGACCCATGAGACATGTGTTCTATTCTTGGCCATGACTTCCCACCTGCCTAGAGACTGCTGAATCCTGGACAGGAATTTCAGGCTGATGGCTGTTGGCTATTGCCCAACCCAGCATCACCCAGCTAGGCCACATTGTTTGCTCCTGCTTGGGGCAGGGCTAGACCCTTGGCCACCCAGCGACCTGAGGCATGCTAGCAGAGAACTAGCCGAGAAACATCTTAAGAATTGTTCAACATCGCTAATAATTAAAGAAATGCAAATTAAAACCACTTCAGGAATACGAATGATACCAAGGTGCTGGAGAGGTTGTGGCGGAAATGGCGGAAACACTTCATCCATTGCTGGTGGGGGAATGTGAACTTGTGCAACCACTATGTAAAGCAATAAGGAGAACCCTTAAAAGAGCTCAAAATGAGCCTGTCAATTTTTTGGACCCGGTCATCACCACTCCTGGGTATAGTTTAACCCACAAGACATCTTACATCTTACTCGCAGAGATACAGTGCAGCAGCTATTGTTTTTATTGGGCAGCTCTCGCTTTTCACACATAGCTAAAAGCTGGAAGCCAGCCGCAGGGCCGCCTCAACTGATGAGTGGATAGAGAAAATGGTGTACATGTTAGCAATGTGAGTTCTAGTTGGCTGTGGGTAAAATGAGGGACAGACCATCATAAACTTTGCAAGAAATGGATGGAGCTAGAGAAAGCATTATGTTAAGTGAAGGTAACACAGTGCCCCAAAATCAAATGACTAAATGGTATCCCTTGTATGTGGATGCTAGTGCCCATAGCCCAGATATAAATATTTTGGGGCTTCATGGTAGAGGGATGCACCGCTAAAGAACAACAACAGAAAGGTGGCATCAGAAAACTGACTGAAATGGGTGAATCTGGTGAACGGGTGGGGAGGGGTGGGGAGAGGGAGCTAGGGTGGGTGTATGTTTCGGATTAATGCTATATTTAATTGAGCGGTCGAGTTTGAACACGAATCCCAGTTTTCGCCTCAGACACCTCGTATATCTACGTTACATGGGTTGTTTTTTAGGACTCAGTAAAAGTAAAATATGTGTATATATACACACACGCAATGGTTTAATAGGTCTTCATGTAAATGGCAATCTGAGTTAGCAATCCGGAGATAAGTAGATTGCTGGTTGGTTCACATTTGTTCTAGCTAAAATCTGTAATCAACAATATACTTTGGCGACTGGCACATGTTTTCTCTCATAATTGTATGCTGTGTACGGGTTATCACCTTTCGTTGGCAATTCTCTTTCACGCTATGGATGTAGATGATTTAAACCCGTAAAAAAAACTTAAGTTTTGCTTCCAAGTTTTAATCGACCTAGCAGTCACCGCAAAACAGCATGGGTGATAGTTTGATGAAAGTCTGTGCCTGTTGACTGCCACCTGCTATAGTATGGATTAATAAACATTACTGCCTTCTGGACACGATCATGGGGTCAAAAACAAAAATCGTCAAGAAAAAAACAAAATGGGGTGGGATAGCACATTAGAGGAATGAAACCTTTTTGTCAATAAACCTTGCTTGAATGTCATAATCTTAATACTAACTACGGGAAAAGAATTTTATGTTCCAACAGGTCCCAATAACTGTCACAACCTGTAAATGGCTGAGAAGGAAAGATACAGCTTTTGGCATTGAGGTAGGTTTGTACCAGAAAGTGGCCAACAGGAAAAGGTTGGCCGCGTGCTGAACTATTGGGAAGGAAGAAAAGGGCCTCATAATTGCTCAATGATAACATCAGAACCTCTGGTGGAATTCTCTGTTGTGTAACAACTATTTTATAATGAGTTTCCTAACGAAACTTACCTTCTAGGAGCAGCAAAAGGTTTTAAGATATGAGAGACTTTCTTACCCCCTCATAGAACAAGGAGAAATATGATGAGTATGAGGTCGTTCTCCAACTGGTAAATTAGAGACACTATTTATAGAGGGTAATGGTTTTTTTTTTTTTATTGATGCTGTTTGCATTTCATACATGCATTTTTCCAATTCAGTTCAGGGCATATTTCCCTTTCCTTGTCCCGCCTCCATGCCCCTCCGAATCCGAGCACTCCACTGCATTCTGCATAGACTGTCCTGGCCCACCTACTTCTTCCTCTCAGTTTTTATTTCCTCCATTTGTGTTAGCTATTATAGTGATAATCCATGAGTGAGCGAAGGCATGCCTTCATGTAAAATACACAACGTCTCCTCGCCAGGCTGTTGTGCCAAACCCCCACAGCCCCACCTTCCAGCGTGGGGTGAGGGGTTTTATGTTCAATAAAGTTGATAAAAATGAGTGTCCAGACTACTATTGCTGTAGTTTCACCATATCACGCCCAGATGAGCAGCACCTTTATATTCTACCACGTCCCCTCTTTCACAGATTATGTGTCCTGCTGGGGCTTCAGAATAAGGGGGCATACGTGGAATGAGAAGCAGAACAGTTTCACTCTCTCTGGAGCTGTTTGTCTTGGACTCTGGTCAATTCCTGCTGTTTCCTTCTCGATCGGGCTGATAGTTTTGTCTACGGCACTAGCCCTTCATCGAGTCCTGGACTAAATCGAGAGGCACATAGCAATTAGATTATAGTATGGTATTTAAACAGAATTATAGTCTAATGGTCAGTCACTGTGTTGGTATTAGAACAAGCATATGTTGTAGATAATATGGCCTTGATCCATGAGTTGCATTTTTTTCCTGTTAAATATGATGGGGTATTACTGTGGCTTATGACATTCCTAACCTGTAGAGGATGTAAGCTTGTGGGCATCAGCCATTGGTTATTCATCCAAGGAGAGAACCAATAACCAATTAGATTTGGATTATCATGGTATATGGCTTGCCTCTGCTGCAGCAGTTTTTTCCAGGCAGGTGAGGTGTAGGCTGGTGTTTGACTGGTGGAGGGGTCTTCGGCTTGACTCAATGGAGACCGCGTATTTGGCTTTATCTGGTTTTTGGTTCTAGTGGCCTTTGTGGTATACCACTCTCTGGTGTTCGCAGTAAGGCATTGTAACACTTGGGGCATGTTGTGGTCTCCAATACATTCTTCCCCATGGTTAACTATCAGGGTGTCTTGTCAGCCAGTCAGGGGCCTTGATCGACTGCTCTGTCCTTTGCAGGGATATTCCAGTTTGAGAGGCAAGGAGGCCTTTTACCTTTTGTGCTGGCGGCCTTAGATCCCTCTGGCCAACCATCTCCGCTGGTAGATTATCACTTAATTAGCTGATCGTCAGAGCTGCCTGTTAGGTTGAATAATGTTTTGGCCTTAATGTGGGCATAGTTTGATAGGACTTTAGTATTTATATTTTGCGTTCCTGAAGAGAGAACTCATTCCTCTTCACCAGCTTTCTTATGTTTATTGTCAATTTAAAAGCAAGCGGCAGTTTTACCAGTTGTTTGTATAAGCAGATTATACCTCTATACATAGTTGTCTGCTCATTTACAGTGTGGGGAAGAGCCGACCTCCTATCATGCGTATATTTCCTTGTCTGTTCTGGGGGGGGGCAAGATAAGTCTCTCCAACATCAATACCTCCTGCGGGCAAGCTAGAAGGGCAGCCTTTTCACCAGGACTCCTCACAAATAGGCTTGGGTGGCACATGTAGGGGGTATAACGAGGTTTAGCTTCATGTCCAGTTGGCACTCCTGAGGCATCCTGCGTCCTTTCGATGTTTAGGACGGGTCAAAGCCCCCAGTTTTGGAACCTCTGGCCACATCCTACGGGTCAATGGAAAGCTGTATCTCCTCTCTCTCAGCCATCAAGCTGGTGACATTCTGCTAATCGCTTATTGGAGGACACACAATCCCTTCCTCATCAGTTTAGTTTTCAATGATTTGAATCTGAGGTTTTTGACGAGCAAGGTTTTTCGATGGGTCTACTTCTGTACGCCCCCCTTTTTTTAATCCATTGAAGTCCTCGCAGAAGACTAGGTTTGTTTTATTTATATATCAACTTATTAGGGGGTGGATATGCAAGGCTCAAGTTTGCATCAAATTTATCCATGTTCGTTTTTGGGTTGACTGATATAATTTGGATTAAACTTGGGGAGCGAGAACTTAATTTTTTTATGTTAAAATATTCTAACTTCAAGGCGAAATGTTATAAGTTGATACTGTACAACAGGGAAACTATAAAGAACATTTGTATGTNGGCAGAAGCCAGAGGATCTGGAGTTCCAGGCCGGCCCTGGGATCACACAGTTTTTTCTTTTTTCTTCACCCAACAAGGAAGCCCTTGCACAGAGTACACCACCCAAAACAATCAGTCCTCCAACACCCACCAAACTGCTCCTCATTATCCTCTCTTTCCCTTTGGGATCCTCAGACCCCAGTCCCTCTCTGGGCTGCTCACCTAGCAGGCATCCTGCTAGCAGTGCAAAACCCAAAAGTTCCCTGTAGAATCTGTCACTGGGGTTGGAGTCCCAGCTGAAGGCATGGAACACAACTGTCCAATAAGAGCGCATTACAGTCATGCCTCTCCTCTACTTCAGCTCTACAACGCCCCCCTCCGCCAGGCTGGGTAGTAGCACAGCGGTTAAACGACTGAGGATAAGAACCCTGCCATAAAAAAAAAAAAAAAAAAAGCGGAGTTAGGGTTCGAATCCCAGCACCCTCAAATGAGTGCTATCCTTCCAGCTAAACTTTTCTCTCCCGCATTCTCCCCAACAAAGAAAGACACACCATTTTTATGTTTTTTATTTTCTACTTATTTGAGATTGTTAATCATATAGCATTTATTCTTCTTTTTAAGAACAACTCAGCAAAATAAAGTTCCAGTTTATTGTTGGACATTGTTTCCCACATACATCAAACAGGCCAAAAAAATAAATAAATAAACAGCAACTTCATAGACAAAAACAAGGAAAAAAACACCCCTTTTATCTTTGGCCTTTTTAACCATCTCGTACAAACCAACTACTTATAGTATAGCTAGGTACATACACAAAAAGAGTTAATGGAATGCTCGGAATAATAAGATTGTTTCTTTTTATATTGTTTTTGCTTTTTTTTACAAGGCTTTTTTTCTCCTTTGAGATTATAATGAACATGGTCAAACCACAGATAAAGTCAGAAGTAGGAAAGGGAACGCTCCAAAAGGCTGGTTCGCTCACCCGTTATCTTTAGAAATGGCTGACCCCTAACATCTCCATGGAATTCTTTCTTCCTGTGAGGTTAGTCTTTTGAACTATCTCTTTCCCTAACCACTAGCATTTCCTATCTCTCTTTATCATGGGTAACAATTAGACATGCCAAAAAGACCCACAGGCTAAGAAAATAAAGATGCTCCTCAAGAGTCGAGGAGTTAAAATTTCCACGTGGGAAGCCACCTCCTTTCAGAGAGAGACTGTTAACATTGCCCTAGAGATTTATGGAGTTCAGAATCCTGTACACGTGTGGCACAGAATGCCAGACAGCGAGAAAATGCTCCAGCATCTCTCACATTCTTGCCCCTACTAGCCGAGGTGAGACAATGCTTAGGATCTTCTCACCAAACCACACCAGGAAAAGAAAACAACAAAATTAAATTGCAGACCCCCTCTTCCCAAGAACCTGCTAAAATTCCCCTCAAGAGCCCTAATAAAATTCCCTCTGAAAGCCCCCAAGCTCCAGACCCAGTAAAAATAGAACAGGATCATCAAAACATCCAAGCGGCTAGCCTTAACCTTTCCCCTAATTATCAGCCACTCCCTCTCAAGGGGGCAGAAACACCTTTACCTTCAACTTCTTCCCTATCTGCTACAGAAAAACTGTGCCAGTTTCACAACAACCAAAATCTTCAATTACAGGTGTTTCCCATTAATATAACTCCAACTCAAGGTCATCCTCTAAATTTGTACCCGTACCAGGAAAATGAGTTGAAAGAACTCAGGCAAGCAGTCAGAGAGGATAGTGTCCAGGTACCATGGACAAAGTCCATTCTCCAGAGCTTTTTTCTTCTCTTAACACTCCCCAGGACTGGAGAGATATCTGGAGATCTTCACTTCCAGGTCCTCTATTTTAACAGTGAGAAGCACTGTATAGAGAATGAATGTCTCCAACAACTTGAGAGAAATCAAGGACCACATAATATAGACTGGGGTTATGAACAGCTCTTTGGAGAAGGAGATTTTAGCACAAGGACACAGCAGGCCAGACTAGCCCCAGGGTACTTTGACCAGGTCTACCTTTGCACCCTACAGACCTGGGATCAAACTATACCACCCACTGAATCCAGGCTAGTTCCTCATTATTATTTAGAACCTTAAGCACCAAAAGCAGTCTAGAGAGAAAGATCCCCAACTCTGCAGCCAGAGAGATACTCCTTAAAAAGATTGTTTGGGAGGGAATGAATTCGGAATGCAAGCAAGTGTGCCAGGGCTTAAAAGATGACCATTATGACAGTTGGATAGTGGCAACTCAGGACGTGGGCACAGCCTCCCACAAAGCTAATTACCTAGCTCAAGCCTTTGCGGCTGCTGTCACCACAAATGAGAACTGTTTTAACTCTGGAGACAGAGGTCATTGGAAAAGACAGTGCCCATCACTGCCATAGAGAGAACGATGCCTAGGCTGACCAGAAGTGGGATGAATATCTCTCTCTTTTGATGGTCTGGGTCTGGTTGCAGCATCCAAGCAACTTCCTCCTTCACATAAAGGAAGAGCTGGGGAGTGATAATTATGGGCAAACAAATTCCAGAATCAGTAGCATTTGTACAGAGGGATGCAGTGCCATCACACCAAAGAAAGAATAGGGATTTGACACACAGGGTCCTGTCGAGAGGGACACTTAAGTGGCACCTGGTGTCTGGGGCTGCTGCAGCTCTCACTAAACAAATAGGAAGTGTAGTGAGTTGGTGAAAGAGAGAAATGCCGTGAAATGCCGTCTCTGTCTCCACAAGGCAGATTCCTGTAAGGAGGCATTAGAAGGAATGGCAGTGAAAAGAGGGCCTGGAAGGGATGCACAAAAAACACAATGGGAGACATTAGGGTGGGTGGTGTAATCGAGGAGATCTCTGGCATATTCAATGTACTGAGGCCATGTTACAGTGGACGGCAGCTTTCCTTCCATTTTAGATTCCTGTAACAGAATGTGGGATTGAGTGAGGATGGGCTGAGGAGCTAGAACAAGCTGGCAAGAGATACCAATATCTGCCTCAGGGTACCAGGCACTGCAAGGTAGGATGAGAAGTGTAAGGTCATCATTGGATACATGAGACCCTCTCTAAACAAACAAGCTCCAAACAACAAGAAAAAAACACACAAAATGGCATATCCATTATAAACATGTTTATAGAGGCACACTGCCTCACAAATACATGATGTATAAAATGGAAGAACAAAAGAAAGGAAAGTACACTTAATAAAGAATGTCAGAGGGCTGGTGAGATGGCTCAGTGGCTACGGGGACTTGCTGCCAAGTCTAATGACCTGAGTTTGATCCCCAGAATCCAGAGTGGAAAGAGAGAATCAGCTACCTCAAGTTGTCTTCTGACCTGCACACATGTGTCTGGTGTGTGCACATATACACACAAAGTAAATAAAAACATCAAGAATAAAAAAGAATTGGAGACCGTATATTAATGGGTGTGGTGGTTTGAATGAGTGTCCGCCATAGGCTCTAGGTATTCAGACATTTGTCTCCAGTTGGTGGTGCTCTTTTTGGAGGTCTTGGGGTGTGTGGCCGAGCTGGAGGAAGTGTGTCACTGGGGGCAGGCTTAGTGAGTTTTAACAAGCCTCGTGGTCTACAGTTGCTCTCTCTGTTTCCTGTGCTCTTTGTGAGATGTGACCCTCGGCCTGCCGCTCCAGCTCCAGCTGCCACACCTCCCGCCACAATGGACTCTAATTCCCTGGAACCCTCAATCGTAAGCTCAAATAAACTCTTCCTTTTATAAGTTTCTTGGTCATGGTGTTTTATCACAGCAACAGAAAACTGACTAATACAATGGGTAAAACACTTAAGTACACTATCACCAAGAAAATAGAAGGCTTGAACAAAATTTAAACACACAAGGTTTAATGAATACTCACAGAATGTTCTACCACAACATAACACACATTTAACTCTGATGGAAAATATGTTAACCTTGAAAAGTAAGCTTCAATAAACATAACAAGAGTAAAAATATACAAAGACTATTTGCATGTATGTGTTTCTGTACCTGATGTGTATGTCAGCGTGCGCGCATGCATTGGAGGTCAAAGGATGACTTTGGGGAGTCAAATTTCACCTTCCATGTTTGTTGAAAGGCAGAGTCTCCCTTGTTTGGTCACTGCTCTGTGTGCACAGGCTGGCAGGCCCATGAGCTTCTAGGGACTCTCCTGCCTCAGCTCTCTTCTTTTGAAAAGAAGAAAGAAAGTCAGGGAAATAGAAGCAATTAGTGGTAACAATAAGAATAAGTAACAGACTAATTTCAACAAAGTCAAAGTTAATTATTTGAAATTATCAAGAAAAGTGATAAACATTAAGCTTCTGATCAGTAAATTTAAAGGAAAATATAATTTTCCAATATCATAATAAGAAAATTAGAAATTATCCCTATAAATTTTTACAAACATTTAAAAGAATAAAAAAATCCATGAACAATTTTATGCCAAATAATAACAATTTAGAAAACAAATTATTTTAAAGAAGTTACAGTTAATATCCAATAACTGTATGAAAGCACTCTCAGTATTATTATTTGTTAGGGAATGCAAAGGAAGACATTAAGATGTTCACAACTAAAGACAAAGGTAAAGATTGGCAAGAGTGTAAAACTCATATCTGGTGGTAGGATGGTTACTACTTGTTTTTTCTTTTTTCTTAAGTTATAGCTGCTCCCATCACGTGACCCAGGAATATCACTCCTACAGCCAAAAGAAAATGAAAGTTTTAAAAATGGAAACCAGTCTGAAATGAGAAAAAGCATATGACCCAAAGGAGAGATGGGGTAAAAGAGAGTGAATGAAGTCTGGGATGAGTAGTTCTGTAGCATCAAATGGGAGGTTCATGACTGTAGATATTTATTAAAATGTACACTGCTTTTCTCTTTACATTCATGCTGTACCTGTCTGGGAAGCATACCTCCATAAATTGGGCAGAGAAAAAATGCAAAAGAAACAGGCACAAAAGTGGGCAACAGTTCTTACAAATTAAACATACTTGACTTGTTTAACTTCTATTATAAGAAACAAGAGGAAAATAAGAGTTTAATAATAGTATTATTCTAAAATTGCTAGTCCTTCCAAAATATTTTAATATGTATTTTATCAAGGAAAAGCTACATAAAAGTTTTGTTAAACATCTATACTGTAGTTTTTCAAATATAATGATCCCAGAGGATGCAAAGAAAACAAAATTGAGTAAACCAATATATTTTGAATTTTTTTTTGTCTTTTTGAGACAGGGTCTCCCTGTAGCTCTGGCTGTCCTGGAACTCACTATGTAGACCAGGCTGGCCTTGAACTCACAGTGATGTGCCTACCTTTGTCTCCCAAGTGCTAGGATTAAAGGCGTGCACACCACACCTGGCTATTTTGAATTCTTATACTTCTGTTTTTTTTTTTTAATTTTCAGTAGTATAATTAATGGGTTGATGAGATCTCTTCTCTTCAAACATATTTTGGAAATTGTTTTAAAATTCCAATTCATATTGAAGTTCAAATTCCACTCCATTTTACAAAAATGCCCAATTTGCTTAACTAAAAAAATTAAAATATTATATAATCCATTTTATAATTTTATATCATACTTTATCTCAGGCAGAGCCCAGCTTGACCTGAAACTTGTTGCTTGAGATGACGGGAATGTACCAACACATCCTGTCCAAACCGACATTTTCACTAATGTCTTTAACATTTAAATTTATTTACACATTAATTTTTTCACTGCAAAATGGGCAAGTTGAAACAACAAATTAGGTGGTTTAGGACAAAATGAAAACCAAAATCGATTTAATCAAGTTAACATGTGTTTGGTCCACTTGACCTGATTGAAGATGGATACATAACTCCAGATGATTGACTACCCAATTCTGTCAGAGATGCTAGTGTTAGTAAAGTGCTGTTGACAAATCGCACAAGAAGTGATGCCTAAAACTTTCAATTTTAATTCAAGTTTTAGTAAATATTCCAGTTTTTTTTTAATGTCAGTGATATCTACAATAAAGATTTTTTTTTTTTTTTTTTTTTTTTTTTTTTGTTTTTGTCTTTTTGAGACAGGGTCTCCCTGTAGCTCCAGCTGTCCTGGAACTCACTCTGTAGACCAGGCTGGCCTTGAACTCACAAAGATCTGCCTGTCTCACATTTTAAGACATACTTCAGAGTAGTAGATGAATTTTTCTTAATATATTTATTCCTTAGCATGTTATCTTAGCATGAATTTTTCTTTTTATTTTCCATCTTTGAGCATTAAGTAGTAAATGCTCCATAAAACTGTTCTCCTTCTGGTTACAAAGACGATGAAGCCACTAGAGGGCAGTCTTTGCCTTGTAATGAAGCAAGAAATCACTTTTCTGCACACATCTTTTCAATAGCACACATTCAAAATGCTTAGGAGGAATTTAGAAGGAAAGGCTTGGCTTAAGATGCCTTGACAGTAGTTACCTGACCCCAGCATAGTTAATTGTTCTTTTTGATAAGTAAGGTATGCTGAATTAATACACACACACACACACACACACACACACACACCAGTTCATATATAAAATGCACACATACAGATTACATATATACACATATAATCATTTCCCTAATTTGCTCTAGTAAAGTTAGTTATATAATTAGTATTAGTGTTAGTCATACAAGCCATGTACAATTCCACATTCTCATAAAATTATGTAGGATATTGTTTCATTGTGGTCATTTAAAATAAATTACTCATTGCTGTCAGCTTTTATTGCTTGTGCCCTCACTCCAGGATAAAGCTAAAGGATTTGGCCTGACACTTTAGGAGGCAGGGATGGGCCAGTCTCTGTAGCATAAGATTTCTTTGCTCACCATAAAAAGTTTTGACACAATAAGATATTTGAAGGCATTGTATGACACGGGTGCACAAACCTACATGCAGACAGTATATTCATAAGCAGAAAGAAAGAAAGAAAGAAAGAAAGAAAGAAAGAAAGAAAGAAAGAAAGAAAGAAAGAAAGAAAAGAAAAGAAAAGAAAAAGTTATTTCCACAGTGGATGTGGTGGTACATGGTTTAAATCCCAGTACTTGGAAGGCAGAGGCAGGTGGATCTTGGTGAGATTAAGGCCAGTTTGGTCTATATAGAAAGCTCCAGGCAAGACTGTAATGTTATTATCAGGTGAGGCAGAACTCACTCACAGAGAAGAAACCATGGATGTGTGAAGGGAGACATATCTGTTAGCTGGTGGCATATCAGCCTTGCTAAACTGAGAGCTACAGGTTCCAACATGCAATTCCCAGTATAGCTTCTATTAGGAGTATTCAAAAGAGAAAGTTCACACAAGATTTCTGCAACTGGATGAAATGACACGGAGCGTTCTTAAATGAGCAGAACAAGGGAAGACAGGGCTTACTGTGTTTGAAGTGAAGATTTCTGTACAAATTTGTGATCTGTTTGAAGCACTTGTCTCATCACTGAAAGTCTAGACACAATGGGTCTTCAGCAACAGCTAGCATGCACTTCATACAGATACAGCTTGAAATGTCAGGTTTGAGTTCTGCATGAATGAAAGATGTAACAAAACAATGTGTGCCACAAACCAAAGTGGAAAAAGATGTGATGAGGAAATAAAGAAATCCAACAGAATCCTTAAAGACAGCCTACTGGCAGATTTAGACAGGATGAGCATCAAAAACACAGGTATCAATGAGAGATTAGAGATTATGGTCCCGTAGGAATGACTCTCACAATGATCTACAGAAATGAATATTACTTAATCTTGCAAACAAAAAGCTAATCTTATTTTAGAATGTTTATAATGTAGACAGGATTACTAAAACTTGGGCTCCTCTCGTGACCGGGCAATGTTGCCTCAATCCCTCATGACACTTCTTTGCTCTTGACCCAGAATAAGTTGTGTGTGTGTGTGTGTGTGTGTGTGTGTGAGATTTAATATTAATCAATTGCTGCAAACAGCAGATGTTTAATGGTATTAGACAATTCTGAGAGAGTTGTAAAGGAACAGATTCTTAGTAGTGCAGGTTCCCTCCTGGCTGAAATGGATGTCAAAGGTCAGGCTGTCTTTATTCAAGGATCTCTTTAAGGTGGTGTCATTAGTACATGCCATAGGGCACACTTCAAAGACATCACAACATGTGGTTGGAGTGGAGGAAGAAAAGGTTTTATTAATAAACCAAAGATGGAGTAACAATTTGCTTGGAATAATGGACAGTGGCTCACTCACTTTTAACTATTAAAACAGTAACTGACCTAGGCATGGTTATTATTTGTTCCACTGAGTAAAATTATTAGAAAGAGATAGTATTCAAAGGTTCTCACAGTATTATCCAGCAGACACTAATTAGCCAAGAGGTGTTTACAAGAGATAGATCTGGTAGTCACACTTATCACTGATGAAGCATACCAATAGCATAAATATTCTAAATCTGCTATGTTTATATGCAGTATTACCAGTATAAATGATTAATACAAATGAACTAATGAATAATTTCAGATTGTGGAACATTTTACAAACAACTACCTGAAGCTATTCGGATGTGTCAACATCCTTCTCTGTGTAGTTCCTGCCTAACAACCAGCACGGAAACCTCAATTCACCTTTGAGTGCCTCAGTCTGAAACAGCAAGTGCTACTTCCACGAGACTTGGATCCTAGAGATTCTCTGTGTCCTCAGAGAAGAAATTCAAGGAGAGACACAGAGGATACTTAAGCAGATGGAGTTTACTGAAGCAAAAGCAAAGATGCTCTCCTCTCCTCATGAGACCACAGAGCTGCCCCCAGATCTCTCGAACTCTCTCACTGGGGGAAAGATGAGAAGCCATGCATTTGAAGGAAATCTTAGGCTGATCTGATGGACATAATTGTGGAGCTCTCTGGGGATGGGTAAGGCATTGCCAGGATCTTAGGAACGAGGAATGGATTGACAAAACATGGACCTTTAAGAACCAAGATGATGATTCCGGGGAGATGAACACACTAAAGTGTGCCACAATAAGATGTTATGAGTCTTCTGCAGTGTCCTTGAGGTGCACAGCTTGAATCCAGTAGCAGGAGGTTAGGGAGAGGGAACCCTGTTAAAGCCATTACCAGCAAGTTGAGTCAGTAGTTCATTGCCTCTTCTCTCTGGCTACCAATGTCACTTCACTAACACCATGGGGTCACACAAAGAAAGACTTGGAAGTAGGAAGGGGCTTGCTGGGAAGAAGTGGTTCAGCAGAGGAGAAGGGTTTAGATAGGGACATAAGGGTAGAAAAAGACCCAAACAATTATTTACATGTACAAAACTGTGTTGTCAAAGAATAAAAAAGAAAATTCTTCACCATGTTAGATAAATTAGCTTATTAGATTAAAGTCAGCCTTGAAACAAACAAATAGGGGGAGGGAAAATTAGAAATGCACACATACAAACACATACATATACAATCAGAAAGTGTAGATTATAATTCAAAAACTATGCCATAGACTTGGAATGCTCTGAAGAAATAGAGCAGTAAGTGCTACTTCTCTACAGAAGACTGCTGAGGTTTTAGTGAGAAGGAAGTAAATAATATTAAATACCATTCTATGAAATTTGACAGTTAAATGTATGGAAAAAAATAAATTCAATTAAAAGTAAAATGTAAAAATAGTAACAATAATTCTTGATCTATTTGGCATATATGTAAATATATTACATACATACGTACATGTAATGTATATGAAAATCATATATGTATATGAAATCAATGTACGCTAATTATCTTTGCTCCTCAGACCATCAGATTATTCTGGGGCTTCTCTGCGTCCTGTAGCCAAGAGGAGCTAACTTTTTTGTTTTGTTTTTATTTTTTTAGACAGGGTCTACCTGTAGCCCAGCTGGCCTGGAAACTGCTGTGTAGAACAGGCTGGCTATGATCTCACAAAGATCCACCTGGTTTTGACTCCAGAGTGCTGGGATTATACGTGTGCCTGGGCAGGAATTGACAATTATGAATAGCAGTGGGTTGTGCCCTGAGGACATCAAGATGAAGGCAGGCAGGAGGGCCCAGGCCTTCTTCCCTGTCATGCTGCAACAACTGTGAAGTAACCATGCCTGCTCGTTTTGGTCCGTCCCCAAACATTTGTGTTCACAGTGAGTTTTACTATGTATCTCCCTTTCTTCTGTTCCTGCCAAAACATTTGGAATGTTCTGCTTTTAGTGTCTTCTCTTACGTTTTGCTGTTCTCTTCATAGCATCTATAGACCTGCCGAAATATTTCAGTGAAGTGTCTTAAATCAATGACTGGGACTTTTATTCCATTACACAGATACCTAGAAACATATATACAAATAAGGCTCAAATATATTATTTTCCTGGAAATTTAGGGATTTGAAGAAAGTGCTGAAAGTGTTAAAGTGGAGCAAACATCCAGGTACTGTAGTGGTCACAGCTGCTGTACTTTTCTTTATGGCTTAGTTTGTCTGAATTTGAAAAAACTCGAAAAGCAAGTCAGATGTGGGGGACTGAGATGAGCACATGAAGAGATGAAGCCGTGAGGACCTTCAGGTGCACCGAAGGTGAGGTTATGAATACATACATGATGGCTGTTGTGCTCAGAACATACTAACCAAACAGAAGCAACCGTGAGTAAAATAGAACCTCCCCTTGAAGAGGAAAAATACACACCCATGCATTCAGTGTTACTTTTTGTTTGCCTGTTTGCTAGAGGCTGTCAAAATCCTGCTTATTCAAGAATGTTCTAACCTTTGCTCCCAATATTTGCTTCTATGAACATGCTTGGGTGCTGGACTACAAAGGATGCACTTAGGCAGCTGTGCTGATGGGCAGGCAGGCTAAAATTGAAACTACCACTGGTCTAGCAGTTGAGAAATGATGCGAGGGAAAACAGTAAAAACTGGAAGGAACTGCAGCTCAGGACCCAGAACTTCAGTGTGTTAGTTCATCTGGGTCCAGAGGTGTAAACAAATTCTTCCAAATTCCTCCACCTGAGTTGCTTAGGTACCTATTCTGTGTGTGGTGGGTCCCATTCCTCAGCTTCCTCTACACCCTTACTACTCAGTAAGCTTTGTTTATCTTCTACCAGATACGAAATGGTTAGAAAACAAGAGGCTAGCTATGCACAGGTGTCTGTGATTAGACAGTTTGCTAGACTTGTGCCAGTCTGTGTTAGACTGTGCTTTTTCTAAACAAGTGCCAACTATTTTACCTCTGAATCTTCTCTTGCTACAGACAGCCAAAGCAAGCCTCCTTTTCTTTGCCTCTTTGGAGCCTTGAAATCAATGAAAAGAAAGTAAAATTGTCAGTCTTCATTCAAGGTTTTTTTAAGATTATTTGTCAACCAATTCAAACTATTTTGTTATCTCCTGATCAGATGCATACTGACTTACACTATTGATGGTTTAGAGAGGAAACTATTATTTAGTGTGCATTAAAATGGTGAATCGGTAGCTTAATGATCGAGCTATTTGTGCTATATAAGAAGTTACCTTTTACAATGTCTTGGTTTTTGTTTTTTTTTTCTTTTATCTTCAATTAATAACTTTAGAGAAATTCTAGTTGCTAAGTATCAAACCACTTAACTATATCTGGATTATTTCAATTCCATTACCCATGAGAGCAGGTAAGTATAGTAATTTTACCTGCTTTTGTAAATCCCTTTCAAATGAAACACATGTGTGGTGGTTTGGATGAGAATGTCCCCCATAGGCTTAGAGAGTTCTTAAAGGCTTGCCAGTCTCCAGTCATGCATGTTTCCTGTGCAGGCTTGAAGAGGTGAAGCTCTGCTTTCTTTTGCTGCCATCTTACCTCCTCACCATGAGGGACTCTTAATTCCCATGGAACCATAAGCTTAAATAAACTCTTCCTTTTTCTTTGTCTTTTTTGAGACAGGGTCTCCCTGTAGCCCCAGCTGTCCTGGAACTCACTCTGTAGACCAGACTGGCCTTGAACTCACAAAGATCTGCCTGCCTCTACCTCTCAAGTGCTAGGATTAAAGGCATGCACCACCACGCCCCACTGGTAAACTCTTCCTTTTATAAGTCCCTTGGGTTGTGGTGGTTTTATCACAGCAAGAGAAAAGTGACTAACACAACATGTAATACATTTGGAAAATAATTCCTTAAATAAATCTAATAAATTGGCGAGTGAGTTCATGAATCACTCAGAAAAACTGCACATTTTAAAGATATCCTACTACAAATTCTCAGTAGTAGGATCTCAAAATTTACCTAACAAGCTCAATTAAAAACAAAGTATGCTGAGCATCAGGGCTCACTATTTGAGACAGGATGAGCACCACCTTGCTACTCTCATCAAGTTAACTTCCACCCTGTGGTTTT
Source organism: Rhizomys pruinosus (assembly GCA_009823505.1). Lineage (NCBI taxonomy): Eukaryota > Metazoa > Chordata > Mammalia > Rodentia > Spalacidae > Rhizomys > Rhizomys pruinosus. Next base: position 4,153,589 of record VZQC01001008.1, read on the forward strand.
ATAAAACTCGTAAGGCTTGTAGCCAAGCTCCCAGCTAACTGGAGAAAACAAGGCACATTTTATCTTTTTTAATTTTATTCATTTTTTTTATATGTATGAATGTACTTTCTGCATGTAGGTTTGTGCACCCGTGTCGTGCAATGCTGCGGAAGTCAGAAGAGGGCGTCGGATTCCCCTGGAACTGGAATTTAAGACAGTTCTCAGCCGCCATGTTGGTGCTGGGAATGGAACCCAGGTCCTCTGCAAGAGCGGTCGGTGCTCTTAACCGCTAGGCCATCTCTCCAGCCCCCCAAAACACATTTTTTCAAGTTAAAACTTATCTTCAGTGAGAAACCTATAGCAATTCCATCTACCTATAGATGCATAATTATATTCTAGACTGGAAAGGTCTAAAAATTATAGCAATAGCAATGTAATGTTTTCCAAATTCCATTTTGATAGGGCAACAGAATTATTTTCTTTGCATTCCTTATGGTAGGAATAGAAGCTTGTCTTTTGTATAAATAAGAACAATCTTAACTTTCTTGCGACTTGAAATTACATTTATTTCAAGTTCAATCTAAATAAAGTGTCATTCTGGAAATAAAATAGTGGCTATTTCTGAAGAAGCATAATTTGTTTCTATGTTTCTTGAATTAATAACAGAAAAATAGAGCAAGCAAAGGAAAATGGATCAGTTCAAACAGGCCTTTGCAAAATGTGTGTGTGTGTGTGGACAAGAACAAAATAATACAATACTGTTTCCCAATTTTTAAACTAAAAGAAATTGTAATCATTGAATGAATTATCTTGGCTGGAAATATTTTTTTTAAGTAAGCATTCTGATCAGACTCTAACATACACAATTAAATAAATACACAAAGGTTTTTCTTCCAATGTGCACAGTAAGTAAAATTTACATTGGAAGTGTCAATACTCTTCAAGAGAGTAGGGAAAGCATGTCTGTGACTGTATAAATTTCAGCTTATAGAAAAGATACAGAAAACACCCACTGAGACCCCTGCAGCGACTCAGGAAGAAGTGGTAGGCAGAATTGGTAACATTTCCAGCTACTACTAGATCTTGCTTGTGTTAGACGATCTGGTGGTGGCTCAGGTAACAGGGATTTTGCTTTGGAGTGGATACTGTCAAGAAATAAATGATAATTTAGCTTAACTATGATTGGCATGGAGGAAAAGATAAAGCTGTTCCCCCAGCCAGCATAGGGAGATCTTTCTGTGTTTAATATTCTATGAGCATAAGCATTGGTCTTGCATTTGTCTTAATCCTCCATGGTCAGATAATGACTTTCTGTAGGAAATTGTTAATGTTAGATGTGAAAGTAGAAGTTCAGTGTGGGAGGAGTGTAACTGGGAGTAATAGTGGTAAATGAGATGAAATGCATAAAAAGGTCCTAATGAAACCCACTATTTTTATAAGTAATATACACCAATAAAAAAAAGTTAAAATAAACTGCAACAAAAACCCTAAAGCATTGGGGCTGGAGAGATAGCCAGCGGGTAAGAACACCAACTGCTCTTGCAGAGGACCCGGGTTCGATCCCCAGCACCCACATGGCGGCTGAGAACCGTCTGAAACTCCAATTCCAGGAGAACTCCAGTTCCAGGGGAATCTGAAACCCTTTCTGACCTCTGCAGCATTGCACGACACGGGTGCACAAACCTACATGTAGACAGCACATTCATACACATACAAAAATAAATAAATAAAATTAAAAAAAAAAAAAAAACCTAAAGCACAAAAACACTCTAGAGCGCCTGGCCAGGCCTTTTCTCATGGAATGGACCATTTTCTTTCTTTCCTTTTTTCCCCNGAATTGTTCTCCAACATGTGGACACCACACTCCCACACCCTTGCCTACCGGGGTATGGGCGTCGCTTCCATGCATGCCCCATATGTCAAATGATGCAACAAGATCTCTACCAAGAAACCTCGAGCAAACTCTGTCTATAAAACAGTAGAAGCAGAAGATTTTCACCACCTCTTCTTGTAACTCGGCAAGCCGATGTGTCTGTCATGTGTAGTAGTGGCCTTCGGGCCATAGGCAGACGTGAGGGTTTGGGGGTCTTTTCTGAAAGACAGCAGAGCGTTCCTTCCTTAGGGGAATTAAAGCTCAGAGCCAACAAGAATTGGTTCAGGATAGCTGGAATCTGCCATATTTTATTTTTATCCTTTAATTCAATTGGTGAATTCTCTAACTTTTCTTCCTTAATAATGGGCGCGAGTATGTGATTCATCACGGTTCTAAAACAGTGTGGTCATATGAAGTTTTGTTTTGTGATAAAATATTCACTTTAACTCCTGAGTTGTGTCAGAAACTGTCCTTTCGTATGATATGTGGAGCAAGATCTTGAGAGGGTCCCAGAATCCACTGGCAGCTGGCCCTACAGGTCAGAGTGCGAAAATTGGTGCCTTTTGGTGGGAAGGACCAGCCCGCTGTGGGCTGACTGAAGAAGTGCTGGGGCATCTGAAAGGCATTGGCCCTGGTGAGGTGCACACCCGCCTCTGGGACTTTAATGCTGGAATCACCTCCCCCTGAATGTAGCTTATGCCAATCGGACTCTCAGAAAGCTGTCGGGTCAAGGGATATCAAAGGCCTGGCAGAACAGCTTCTTTACAGGGCCTCCCTGGGATGCTAAGGTAAGGTTTAAGTTGGTAATAGCCACACAAATCTTATCTTCATCCTGGGAGTCCTGTACTGTTATATTCCGCCACCCACCATCCCTGGTGAGTGGCTCCGTCTTGCAGTGCCTGCTTCTTTTCAAGGGCTAACATACCGGGTGGACAGTTAAAACATCAGTGGTCAATTTCATATGGTCAGCCCTGGCACAATGTAGGTGTCAAGTCTTCCTGTCACTTCAATCTGCCTTCCCTCGAGTCGCTGTTAAGATAGTTCTCCTACTCCATCTAGAAAATTGCTTGGTTCAAAGCAACTGACCTCGCGAGACATCTTGCGTCTATCAGGAAAATGATCAATAAAGCTTTAGTAATAATTAAGAAAATCCTATATCAATATATAATATTATATACATAAATACATATATATTATGTAACATAATATATATGTATATATTCTATAATCTTTCCTGCTGCTCTAGATAAACTTGCCTAAGACACTGACTAATCTGGAAACTACCTTGGTTTTAGATTGAAATTTTCATTTACAATATAGCATTCATAGACCATGTCCCAGTCTCCCATTTCTAGAGTAGGAGAAATCACCTCAGGACTTAGTGACAGAACTTGACACCTACATGCCAGGCTGACCATATGAATGCCACTTTTTCTGTCACCCTTTTGCCCTTGAAAACAGGCACTCACCCACTCACCAGGGTTGTGCTACAGTACAGACTCAGGATGGTGGTTGTGGTGATTGATATTGACCCACAGCTTTCTTGAGGATGTGTCTGCTTTCAGGGGAGGTAGAAGTGCCCAGAGGGTGTGCACCTCACCAGGGCCAATGCCTTTCAGATGCCCCAGCACTCTTCAGCACCCCTCCCACACACCATTTTCCAGTCTGATTTCCCCAGCTGCCAGTGGATTCTGGGACCCTCTCAAGATCTTGCTCCACATATCATACGAAAGGACAGTTTCTGACACAACTCAGGAGTTAAAGTGAATATTTTATCACAAAACTTCATATGACCACCTTTGAAGAGAAAACTGGAATTATTAAGGAAGAAAAGTAAAATTAATTTAAAAAATTTCAGACCAGCTATCCTGAACAATCAGGCTCTGCTTATGTGCCTCTGCTGTCTTCAGAAAACAAACCCTCCTCTGTGGAAGCCACACTCCTGCTGGCTGGAGAAGATAGGTGTGAAATCTTTGCTTCTACTTTTTAAGCAGGCTTCTCAGCTTAGAATTCTGAATTATAGGGCATAGAAGGGTGTGGGGGGTGTCCACATGTTGGAGAACAATTCATAAATCACTGTCATGTAAGGTGGAAAATCCTATGACCCTGACACCCACAAATGCCAGAGTGGGTTTGAAATGACTCTAACTTGTATATGTACTTGAAAAGGACTGTAGCCTATTTGTCAGGCTTTGGACATTAACCACTTGGGCCTACTTCCTGCAGAGTCCAGGGTCAGGACTCTGCAGGAAGTAGGCACAATAAAGATGTGACTTCTCATTTGTCTCTGGCTGACTGATTTGAATGCTGTGGTTCCTGATACATTTTTTTCATTTACCCTTGTTATGGAGTTGTACCAGTACTATCCTGACTCTCCTTCCTCTCTCCACTGGCTTCTCTATTCAGGCTGTGTTGGGGGGGGGGTGAGGGAATCTGTGACATAATTAGTCTCTACAGAAAATAAAATTAATGCACTAAGATTTGTTAGCTAAATTATATTCTGTTGAGATTTAAAATTTGTGTGTGTGTGTGTGTGTGAATGTTTTACCTGCATCTATTTGGATGAAGCAAATGAGTGCAATGCTTACAGAGGCCAGAAGAGGGGGCAGATCCCTTGGAACTGGTTGTTAGCTGAACTCAGTGTTATTAACTGCTGAGCCATCTCTCCAGGCCCAAAAGAATTTTTTTCAAGAATGAGCTAGAGTTATAGACATATGGTTATATTTAGTATATTAGCTGTGGAAAGTATTTCATGAGCATGCACATTTACTAAAGCCTACACAATGATACATTTAAATATCCTCAGTTTAATTTTTGTCAGTTATACCTTAAGAAAGCTGTTAACAGGGCTGGAGAGATGGCCTAGCGGTTGAGAGGCGCTGACCGCTCTTACAGAGGACCCGGGTTCGATCCACAGCACCCACATGGCGGCTGAGACCGTCTGAAACTCCAACTCCAGGAGAACTCCAGTTCCAGGGGAATCCGACACCCTCTTCTGACCTCCGCGGCATTGCACGACACGGGTGCACAAACCTACATGCAGACAGTACACTCATACATATACAAAAATAAATAAAATAAAATTAAAAATTATAAAAAAAAGAAAGCTGTTAACAATCTTATAGCATGAAAATTTTTCATTAATAAAATTTACTTTTGTAATTAATGTGTACATATCTATATACTGTACATGTCAGACAAAGAATAATATCAGAAAAATGAAACATTTGAAAGCTGTTAAGGGATCATTTTGACATCTTTAATTCTTTAAATATTTCACTTGGGGAGTATAAATGGGCTCTTAATGAAGAAATTTTATTTCTGAAAAAAACACCATACATAAATAAACAAATATATAACTAACACAAGACATTTTAATTTATTCTTTTTTATTTATTATTTTCATTTAGTATTCTTCAATAAAAAAGAAAATAACAACCTAACAATAAAGAAACAGGAAAAATAAAGAAATAAGTAAATAAAAATTAAATAGAAAATGAATGAAAGAATAAATGAATAAATAATAATTTTTAATTTAATTTTATTTATTTTTGTATGTGGATGAGTGTGCTGTCTGCATGTAGGTTTGTGCACCCGTGTCGTGCAATGCCGCAGAGGTCAGAAGAGGGTGTCGGATTCCCCTGGAACTGGAGTTCTCCTGGAGTTGGAGTTTCAGACGGTTCTCAGCCGCCATGTGGGTGCTGGGGATCGAACCCGGGTCCTCTGTAAGAGCGGTCAGCGCTCTCAACCGCTAGGCCATCTCTCCAGCCCTGTTAACAGCTTTCTTAAGGTATAACTGACAAAAATTAAACTGAGGATATTTAAATGTATCATTGTGTAGGCTTTAGTAAATGTGCATGCTCATGAAATACTTTCCACAGCTAATATACTAAATATAACCATATGTCTATAACTCTAGCTCATTCTTGAAAAAAATTCTTTGGGGCCTGGAGAGATGGCTCAGCAGTTAATAACACTGAGTTCAGCTAACAACCAGTTCCAAGGGATCTGCCCCCTCTTCTGGCCTCTGTAAGCATTGCACTCATTTGCTTCATCCAAATAGATGCAGGTAAAACATTCACACACACACACACACACAAATTTTAAATCTCAACAGAATATAATTTAGCTAACAAATCTTAGTGCATTAATTTTATTTTCTGTAGAGACTAATTATGTCACAGATTCCCTCACCCCCCCCCCAACACAGCCTGAATAGAGAAGCCAGTGGAGAGAGGAAGGAGAGTCAGGATAGTACTGGTACAACTCCATAACAAGGGTAAATGAAAAAAATGTATCAGGAACCACAGCATTCAAATCAGTCAGCCAGAGACAAATGAGAAGTCACATCTTTATTGTGCCTACTTCCTGCAGAGTCCTGACCCTGGACTCTGCAGGAAGTAGGCCCAAGTGGTTAATGTCCAAAGCCTGACAAATAGGCTACAGTCCTTTTCAAGTACATATACAAGTTAGAGTCATTTCAAACCCACTCTGGCATTTGTGGGTGTCAGGGTCATAGGATTTTCCACCTTACATGACAGTGATTTATGAATTGTTCTCCAACATGTGGACACCCCCCACACCCTTCTATGCCCTATAATTCAGAATTCTAAGCTGAGAAGCCTGCTTAAAAAGTAGAAGCAAAGATTTCACACCTATCTTCTCCAGCCAGCAGGAGTGTGGCTTCCACAGAGGAGGGTTTGTTTTCTGAAGACAGCAGAGGCACATAAGCAGAGCCTGATTGTTCAGGATAGCTGGTCTGAAATTTTTTAAATTAATTTTACTTTTCTTCCTTAATAATTCCAGTTTTCTCTTCAAAGGTGGTCATATGAAGTTTTGTGATAAAATATTCACTTTAACTCCTGAGTTGTGTCAGAAACTGTCCTTTCGTATGATATGTGGAGCAAGATCTTGAGAGGGTCCCAGAATCCACTGGCAGCTGGGGAAATCAGACTGGAAAATGGTGTGTGGGAGGGGTGCTGAAGAGTGCTGGGGCATCTGAAAGGCATTGGCCCTGGTGAGGTGCACACCCTCTGGGCACTTCTACCTCCCCTGAAAGCAGACACATCCTCAAGAAAGCTGTGGGTCAATATCAATCACCACAACCACCATCCTGAGTCTGTACTGTAGCACAACCCTGGTGAGTGGGTGAGTGCCTGTTTTCAAGGGCAAAAGGGTGACAGAAAAAGTGGCATTCATATGGTCAGCCTGGCATGTAGGTGTCAAGTTCTGTCACTAAGTCCTGAGGTGATTTCTCCTACTCTAGAAATGGGAGACTGGGACATGGTCTATGAATGCTATATTGTAAATGAAAACTTTTCAATCTAAAACCAAGGTAGTTTCCAGATTAGTCAGTGTCTTAGGCAAGTTTATCTAGAGCAGCAGAAGATATAGAATATATATATATATATATGTACATATATATATATATGTATATATATAATTATATGTGATATAGATATATATGCTATGTCTTCTGAGAGAGAGAGGCTTGAAAAGAATGGCTTACAGAGAGAGAGAGAGAGAGAGAGAGAGAGAGAGAGAGAGAGAGAGAGAGAAACTTGACAAGAATGGCTTACAACTAACTACTAGGCATCAGAGAGGCTGAGAAGTCTGCAGCTGCTCAGTCCTTGAAGCAGGGTACCTCAGTAGTCCCAGCATGGTGCAGAAGGCCTGGAGGATTCCTCAATAGTAACTATTCCTCGGTCACCATGAAAGGTAAAAAGACTGGGTTGTAGTATCAGGAAGAAGCAGCAGCAGCAATAGAGACAGACACACTCCATCAAGAAGTGAAGGTAACTTGGGTTTGCATGGGTCTCATGCATGCTGACACCATACGAGCAGGGTCCCAGGAACCTGTCAGACTCTGTTTCCATATGGTCATGCACCTCCTCCCTTGACTCTTACAATACCCCCCCCTTATTCTACAATGATCCCTGAGCCCAAAACCCAGGAGAGAACTGGGAAAATGTGCAGCAGGCCCCACTTAGCCAAAGAAGTATGTTGGCAGCTGATTTCTGCTGGGTGAAAGAGATCTGATCTTTAAAGAAGGGACTCTACATAGACTGACTGGACCCCAGTGGATGAGCTTGCACTGAAGGATGTCTGGGAACAGTAACTTGACTCATTAGGCTTTAACATAAAAGACAGAATCTCCATGAAATCCAGTGGGGGTGCTACGGGAGGGTAAAGATGGGAGGTGGGGTATAGAGAAGATAATGATGTGTATGAAATATACTAAAATTCAGTAAAAGTATACCAAGAAAGGAACTGAGGACAGGTGACCTAGAGCACAGCCTTTTCCTCTGGCTTGTCTATGCCTGTGCTTCCTGGGAAGGGGCTGCCTGCTCCATGGAAGGGTCACTCTCGTCAGTTAGTCCTTCCAGGAACTGCCTCACCGACTCACCCAGAGACGTGTCTCTTAGTCATTAAGGAAGCAGAATGGCATCTAGGTCTGGTTGATGGCTGCTCTTTTTCTTGTGTTATCTCAGCAGGGGCTTGATGCTTCCACTTACCACTCTCATTCCTGTGGGCACAAGCTGTGGTCTCCTTGGCCCCCTTAATGTCAGCTCACAAAGGGGTTTTGTAGGCCACATGTCCAAGGCAATGCTTCTGAGAAATCAACCATTTTGCTACTGCGTTAGTAGTGTTTTCCATACTTGGAAAAGTCTGAGTCTCATCGACAATGGCTCTCTCTCTCTCTCTCTCTATCTATCTCTATTTCTATCTATCTCCTCTATTTCTCTCTCTCTCTCTCTATATATATATATATATTATATATATATATATATATAATATATTGAATATATATAATATATAATATATATATATATTCAAAGACAGAAGCCCAGTAATTAAAATGTCCCATTCCGTGTTGTCTAGTTGCTTTGTTCCATTGCTCCTTCTGAACTGTTCAGTGATCTTGAAGCAAGCCAAATCTTCTGTTAACATAAGAGTGGGCTCACCTATGGAAAATGAAGATTACAGAAACAAAGCAAGCAAAAGATTGTGTTAAAACAGCAAATCGTGTCATATTCCAAAGGATTTCTGCAACCAGAAATCTCTCCTGGAACTATTGAAATAGGCAAGAATTGGCCTTCAAGAATTCATTATTCTATTATCTCAGCCTTCTGATAAGTACAGTGCTTGTGAACAAAGGCCATTTTCTCCTTCTTCCTAAAGAGTGGCAAAAATAATATTCTACTTCTTTGAATAAAAGGAAAGTATGAAACGGAAATGTAGAAAAATACTCATTGGTGTGTCCTTCAAGAAGTTGCCTAGACACTGTCTACAGGATACATGGTGTTTTCGAACTTAGTAAAAGTAACTCTGTGTTATTAAACAACATTGGTTTACAGACTCTAGATAAAAATTGTAATGGCAACTGAGTTTAAATGGCGATATACAATCGCTGTTGTCCACATTTGTTTTACATAAAAATTTTGTAGAGCAATAATTGGTTGGGGATGCACATACAACAGTTCTGTCTATAGTTGTGTGTGTACAGTCTCAACCTGTAGCATTCTCTTGTAGATGATGTTAACATAAAAATTAAGTGTGCTTCCCAAGTTATACATATATAGTCACACCAACCAACACTTGGGTGCATTTTGATGAAATTAGCCTTTGATTCCACCCTATAGTTATGTACAATACAACTGTCTTCTGGAGACTCATGGGTTAAACAAAAAGGGGGGAGGCACAGGATAGACATGAAAACCTTTATCAAAAAACCTTGCAATTCAAACCTTAAAACTAACTAGGAGAAGGATTTGTGGGTTCCAACAGGACAAAATGTCACCAACTTACCGGCTGAGAAAGAAAAGATACAGCTTTGCATTGAGTAGGATGTACCAGAAAGTGCCAACTGAAAGGTTGACCCATCTGAACATCGAAAGGAAGAAAAGCCTCAGATTGCCATAAACATCGAACCCCTCTGTGGATCCTACATGGAACAACTATTTATAATGAGTCCTAATGAAACTTACCTTCTAGGTGCCGCAAAGGTTTTGATATGAGAGACTTTCTTGCCTCCCCCCGAGAACAAGGAGAAATATGACGATGATGAGGTCGCTCTCCAACTGTAAATTGGAGACAACTATTATAGAGGTAATCTCTTATAAAACCGGTAAAACCGCCTTCTTTAATTGACTAATAGACATAGGAACTGTGAAAAGGATTATTCTCTGTTCAGAACCAAATATAATACTAAAGTCCTTAAACTATGCACTTAAGCAAAAGATATCAATACAGGAGCTCTCACATCAGCAATGGATTATTCTGCCAGGGAGATGTTGGCCAGGGGATCTAAGGCCCCACAGGGGGTAAAGGCTCCTTGCCTAAACTGGGATACCTGCAAGAGGAGAGGCGATGAGGCGCTGCTGCGGAAGACCTGACATTGACATAGGAAGGATGTGTTGAGACCACACGTGCAGGTGTGTGGATGGCCTCTGGAATGCCAGAGAGTGTTGCCAGAGGCCACTGAACCAATAGAGCAAATACAGGTCTCCTTGAGTCAGGCGGGACTCCACCATGAGCACCAGCTACACCTCAACTGCCTGGAAATACTGTGCAGCAGAGGCAGCCATATGCCTGTATATCCCAAATCTAGTTGGCTATTGGCTCTCTCCTTGGAGGAATAACCCATGGCTGATGCCAAGGGCTTGCATCCTCTACAGGTTGGGAGGTGTTATAGGCCACAGTAAGACCCTGTCATATTTGACAGGAAAAAATGTAATTCATGGATCAACATATCATCTAAACATACGTGTCTATACCAAAGTAACCTGCCATAACTATTAGTGCTGTTTAGATACCTATATATCTAACTGCTTGTGCTTCATTAGTAGGATCGAAGGGTTGTTCCTGGACAAACTGTCCAGGAATGAAAGGAGACAGCCAGAATTGACCAGAGTCCAAGACAACAGTTCCAGAGAGAGTGGACTATTTTGCTTCTCATCCACCTGTGCCCCTTTTCTAAGCCTAGGGAATAATCTGCGGAGGAGGGGGCGCGGTGGAATGTGGGGGCTGCGATTGGGGTGAATGGTGAGCCTACAGCAATGTAGTCTGGACACTCATTTGATCAACTTGATTGAACTGCAACCCCTCACCCCCCGCTGGAGGGCGGGACTGTGGGGGTTTGGGCACAACAGCCTGCAAATTGGTTTTACATGAAGGATGCTTGTACTCATAGATTATCACTTATAGCTAGAAGATGAAAAAAAGAACTGAGGGAGATATGCAGGACAGTTGTGGCAGAATGCGTGATCTGGGTTGTGGTGGGGGTGGGGGGAGGGGAAAGTGAGATATGCCTGAGCTGAATTGGAGAATGAAGTATGAAATGCACAAAGCATCAATAAAAAAATGTTAAAAAGGAAAAAAAAAAGTTCCCTCCCTCTGTGTTGATGTGTTTACTCAGAGAGTAGACTTGCTCTATTTCTCTGAGCCACTGCTAGCACGGGGGAAAAGAGAAGGTGGTGTGAGGCTGCCTGCAAGGTGAGGAACGTTCAGGCAGAGAGCACTAGGATTACATGTCTATTTCTGCAGCCTCTGCTCCAGCAGCGATGGGCTGGATTTGTCCCGTATTCACAGAAGGGAGTGGAAATGAAGCACTCAGCAAGGAGGTGCATATATCAAGGCAGTTGTGATCATTCCAGCATTTGGAATTCAGGGAGTGAATCTCTGAAGGGTTTTTAGGAGATTTGCATAGGAATAAGTCACTCATCCAAGAAGCACTTAGTGCTATCTCTATGTCAGATCCACAAGAACTGAGAAGCAATGGTAGTTAGTCATCCAAGAACAGATGTTTCTAATTTTTCTCTTTCTGTCTTACCAAGGTAAACACCAGAATAGCTAGTTACAAAGAGATGTGCAGCAGGGGGAAATGAGGCATGGAGACAACATGAAAAATTCTGGACTTCAGAGCAGACTGAATTTTTTAAAAGGTATAAAAATGAGGTCACATGTAAGAGCTACACTTGAGACCAGTTGGGAAAGTCACACTATTCACCACCAGGAGTGACTGTAGTAAGCCCTGCACTTGAATTCACTCTCTTGAATCCTGGAGCAGCAAGTTTGCTGCCTGCTACCTGAAAATTGCAGCACACTCTAAAGCATCCTTTCATCCTCTACCAGACTTGTCAGTTAGAGATTTTTCTATTATTTCTTGAAGTTTTATTTCTATCCTATGAAGATTTAAGACTTTGGATTTTAATTGTTTTTTTATATGTATGAATGTACTATCTGCATGTAGGTTGGTGCACCCCTGTCATGCAGTGCTGAAGAGGTCAGAAGAAGGTGTCAGATTCCCCCAGAACTGGAGTCAAAGACTGTTCTTAGCCGCCATGTGGGTGCTGGGAATCAAACCCAGGTCCTCTGCAAGAGCAGTCGGTGCTCTTAACCACTGAGCCATCTCTCCAGCCCCCCCAAGACTTTGGATTCTTAAATTAAGGAGGAAAATCGCAATCGCCTGTATTTATGCATGTAAAGCTGCCTTCATTATTGACCCCAGCAGTAATTGTCACAGTCGTTGGTAACCTATGCTGACCTGCTAGCACCCAGAGTTCATGGTTTCCATTAGGACAAAGTGGTACTGTTGGACCTTATATATGACCCATATCCATGATTATACCATCTCCCAGAGTGTTTTCACTGCTTTAGGAATCCTCCTCTCTTAGCCTGTCATCCCTCCGTCTCCAGCCTCTACTGACCACCAGGATCTGCCTGCCTTGCCCAGGATATATCAGTGTTTGAAGCATGCAGAACATGGACTTTTGAGATCAGCTTCTTTATTTACTGATATGCATTTATTTTTGTTCTCTGCCTTGTCAGGGCTGGATAGTTCATTTGTTAAGCACTGAACATGATTTCATTATCTGGATGGATCATTTTTGCTCGTCTATTAAGGAAATGTTGGTTGACTGCATTTTAGGGGATCATCAATGTAATTGGTTATAAAACACATGTGGCCCCTGATGCCCCTCAGTGACACTAACTTGACTTGATAGGCCTTAACACAAATGACAGTACATATGAGTTCCAACAGGGAGGGGTAGGGTGGCAATGGGGAAGGGGTTATAAAAATGATTAATATGGCATACACAAAACTTCAATAAAAATTACAAAAATATGTGCAAATGTTTTTATGGATATCTTTTCATCTCCTTGGGAAATTCAAAGAAGATGAATTTCTAGATTATATGACAGGTGTGCTTTGCAAACTTGAAAAATGAGAATACTCTCAACAATGAATGAGCAAGTGCCTGTGGTTATAACTTTGCCATCTCAGATTGTTCTGGACTCTTGCCATTTTAACATTTTAACAGATTACTGGTGATGTCTCATCATCATTTTAGCTTACATCTTCTTCAAATATTTTATTTACTATTTTTATTTTTCTGTGTATGAGTATCTTGTCTGCATGCATATAAGCATAATCATGTCATGCAGAGGTCAGAAGAGAACATCCAGTTCCCCTGGAACTAGAGTCGTGAATGGCTGTTAGCCACCATGTGGATGCTGGGGGGTCAAACCCAGGTCCTTTGCGAGGGCGGTCAGTGCTCTTAACCACTGAGCAATATCTCCAGTCCCAGCTTACATTTTCTTAATAACATATATGCAGAGCAGCTTTTTAGATCCTTATTTAATGCCTTATTGTCTTATTTAGTGAGGTGTATATCAAAGTATTTGGCTAATTTAAAAAGTGAGCTGTTCTCTTTTCCCTTCTTCCCTTCCTTCTTTCTTCTATCCTTTCTTCCTTTCTTCCTTCTTCCTTCTTTCTTCTTCCTTTCTCTTCAACAGGGTCTCATGTTAGCCAAGGCTAGCCTTGAAATCACTAGTAACTGAAGCCACTCTTGAACCATTGAATCCCCTGCCTTCACCTTTCAAGTGCTGGCTTCTACCTGACTGCCACTATCTGAGGCTGTTCTTTTAATGTGGATTTAAGAGTTCTTTGAATGTTTTACATGACTTTTACTTATACGGTCTGTATATTTTTGCCACTCTGTAACTTCTCTTATTCTTTTGGTTTGTTTCAAATGTTAAAAAAATTGAAATTTATGATCATCATACATATATGATATGGCTTACAGAGTCTGATTTGTGTCCCCACATGTTCTTCAGTGTTGGTTCATCCACTGGAACCTGGTTAACCTACCAAGAGTACCATCCTTAAAGATATCCTTAAAAGATGTCTTTCCCCATTCCAACAGCCGCCAGTTATCAAAAGTTCCTTAGTTTGGGCTGAGCTTTCTTACCCACTTCCCCATGTCCATGCTGGGATTTTGTCTGGTTTGAGTTTGCATAGAAATTGTGTATGCTGTTATCATTGCTGTGAATTCAGACGAGCAACTGACTAGCTCTACTGAAAACTCTACTCCCTTGTAATCATCTACCACCTCTGGCTCTTAGAATCTTTCTTAGTAATAGGAAAGGGGTGTCCTATTCAGGGATGAGCACTCTGCAGCCTCTTGTTCTCTGCACTTTGACCAGTTATGGTTTTCTGTGTTTGCTGCATAAGGAAATTTCCCTGCTGGGAGTTGAAAGGTGTATTCATCTTCTGTGTAGAGGTTGCATTGAAAATGTATCATTTAGGGATAAACATTTCACAGAGACTTATTCTCTGTATTTTGCCAGTTGTGGTGTCTCTGTGTCAGTTTCCATCTGTTAGAAGTTTATTTGATGAGTGATGAGAAATACACTGGTCCCAGTTAATCAGGCACTCTCTAGCAGCCTCAGCACAAAGGGGCCAAGGCCCAAGGAGCTCCTCTCATTCTTTGACAGTGTCTCCTACAGCAGACATTTTAAATTTTCCTTATGAGCCTTTTGTTGTCATATATCCCACTATAGATCTGATGCTAGAGCTAAAATTTTTGTTCACATAACAGTTTTTGCACAGAAACATATTTATAGGTACATCAGGCAGGAATGGTTCACAGGCCCATTACAGACAGTTTTGGATTCTAATACAAAGCACCATGATCTGTGCCTTAAACAACAAACATTTATTTCTTGAACTCAAGGTCTAGGTGTTCAGCAGTTGAATATCCAGTGAGAAAAGACCTCGTCCTTGTTTTGTGGAGAGCTATGACCTTACTGGCCAAACATAGAAGAAAGTACATGGAGAATGTGTATCTCTGTCTAAGGGCACTAAGTATATCACAAGAGCTCCATCCCCAATGTATAATAACCTGCTAATAACCCCCCAATTAGGGGTTATGGTTTCAGACTGAATTTAGGGAGCACTATCAGCATGCAGTCCAAAACAACAACAATTATGGAATACCTAGGAATTCTGAGATCTCACCTCACAAAGGTGAGATCTTTTACTTGGGTACATGTTCTTGTCACTAAAAGGGAAATCAAAATATCCACAAATGCAGATTCTCTGGCCAGAACATCTTGCCCAACACTTTCTGCCCCTTTCCACACACTAATTCCAGATGATTTTGCTCAGCATCCTGTTGCAAGTATTCCACATTCTCTGTCTTCAACATGAATTGTCTGCCTTCTTACTTGGGCAGGCATTTAACAGAGCACATTTTATAAGAGAACTGTATGTTCTTAAGACAATAGACATTGTGAGGTCATGAGCTTATCTGTTCTACATGTGTGTGTTCTGGCCCCAACATGAAATCTGTTATATGGGAAATGTAGAACTGAAATCTGTATAGTAATCAGCTGAAGGAATGGGTAGAGGAATCTGCTATTTGCCACATTTTCTTACCCTCTTAATTCTGTATCCAATCTTTCCATTCATCAGTGAATTATGCTGCTTCTTCCCATTCTGCAGAGATCCTTGTTTCCTGAGGTAGGAAAGCTCACATGCTCACATTCCCAGATCTGTTGTCACTGTTGTTCTGCATTAACAGCTCAGTATCCTTTCTGTTTAGTTCCACTGACACACACTTTCACTGTTTACTGCCTGCATAATTACTACTTATAACAGCAAGGCTCTCTGCTAGCCTTCATCTCTATCACTCTGTACCCCAAATATGCTTCATCTCACACAGTCAAAACAGATTTCACACCTCCAGAAGCTTCCTAGATTAACTTTAGGTTAGTGAAATGATGAAGACATATGGTTCCGTAGACATTTGCTATTTTTCTCCTTAAATTAGTAGGAATACTATGTTTAATCATTAAGAAACAAGATATCTGCTATCATCAAATGTATATGTGGGGAATTCCTTTTCTTTTGGCATCCAGAATATATTGTCATTTGTTTAAACCATCCACAGAGTGGGAGGAAATCTTCACCAGTGATATATCTGACAGAGCATTAACATCCAGAATATATACACTACTCAAAAAACAAAGAAGGAAACAAATGCCCTACTCAAAAGATGGAGTAAAGAGCTGAACAGAGACTTCAGCGAGGAATTAAATGTGGCTGAGAAACATCTTTAAAAGTGTTCAATATCAAACTCCCAGCTCAGACTCCAGACACCCGCCTGGAGTCAGTGAGGTTCTCAGAGACTCAAGGCACCCTTGGGGACATGCCATCATCCCCAGAACTCCCAGCTCAGACTCCAGACACCCACTAGGAGTCAGTGAGGTTCTGGTGAGTCAAGGCACCCTTGTTGGCCATGCCATCCTCCCCCGGAACTCCCAGCTTGGACTCCAGACACCCACCCGGAGTCAGCGAGGTTCCCATGAGGCAAGGCAGACCTGCCTGGACCCTTGAAGGTGTACTGGATATCGGGCCAAAGTAGCAACCCAACCCAATGCCCCCCCCCCGTCATCCTGGTGGAGCTCTGGCGCAGAGGATACAACAGTTGGAGCATTGGTGATTATAATCTGTGCAGCCAAAGTTGAGGTCCCAGAATTCAAAGAAACAAACAAACAGACAAATAAATCCACTTACCAAAGACACAAAGAAAAAACAATATGAGAAAAGCTCATAATAAATCCACACTGAACTCAACCAACCCTACAGAAGATCTCTGTAATGAGATATCTGAGGAAAGAAGCCAAGACACTGACCTTAGAAGAACAACTATAGACACATCCAAAGAAATCAGAGAACTAAGGGAAGAGAATGAAAAAACTCAGGAAGGACCTAGAAAGAGATAATGACAAATGGTGGAAAGAACTATGGGGAGAGATTGAAAAAGTCAAGAAGGACCTAGAGGGAGAAAATCGCAAACTCTGGAAGAAAGTCAAAGCACTGAAAAGGTCCCAGGCTGAAATGAAAAAAGAAAATGACCAAAAAACCAAGGAGCTACAAGACGAGAAAGAAAGGTTACAGAGGGAAATGGAAAATCTAAAGAAATCACAGGATGAAATGAAAAAGGATATTGAACATTCATGCAACCACCAGGAAACAATGGGGAAAAGCCTCAGAAGCAGAATGGAAGAAGCAGAAAAAAAGAATATCAGACCTGCAGGATAATACAGAGCAACTAGAAAGCTCAAGTAAAGATTATGAAATTTTTTTTAAATCTAAAGAAATCACAGGATGAAATGAAAAAGGATATTGAACATTCATGCAACCACCAGGAAACGATGGGGAAAAGCCTCAGAAGCAGAATGGAAGAAGCAGAAAAAAAGAATGCTCTGTATTAACCTGCAGGATAACACAGAGCAACTAGAAAGCTCAAGTAAAGATTATGAAATTTTTTTAAAAAACAAAAGTGGAACAACCAGGAAATGTGGGACACTATGAAAAGACCAAACCTCCACATCATAGGGATAGAGGAGGGAGAAGAGTCCCAAGACAACACTATTGACCAGATCTTCAACAGGATAATAGAAGAAAATTTCCCAAAACTGAAAAAAGACAATCCCACACAAATACAAGAGGCAGGTAGAACACCAAATAGACAGGACCTGAAAAGAACCTCCCCATGCCATATCATTGTTAAAACACTAGATGCTCAAAACAAAGACAAAATACTGAAAGCCACAAGAGAAAAACAACAAGTTACATATAAGGGGAAACCAATCAGAATCACAGCTGAAAGCTAGAAGAACATGGACCAAAGTATTCCCTGTGCTAAATGACTTTAGATGTCAAACCAGACTACAATATCCAGCAAAAATGTCAATGATAGTTGAAGGAGAAAGAAAAATCTTTCACAACATAAACAAGATGAAAGAATACATATCTAAGAAACCAACACTTCAGAAAATCCTCGAAACAATCCAAAGAACAGAGGAAAGAAGCAACTATCCTTAAGCAATTAAAGAGAGAAAGCAACAAAATCATAACAGAGTACATATAAACCTAGACCAAGAATGCAAACAAAAAATAAGGTAAAGGAAGCAACATACATCTCTCAATAATAACATTAAATACTAATGTTCTAAACTCCCCAATCAAAAGGCATAGACTGGGAGAATGGGTTAGGAAACTGAACCCTTCCATATGCTGTCTACAAGAAACCCATCTCACCCTCAAGGGCAGACACCACCTTAGAGTGAAAGGATGGAAAAAAATATTCCAAGAAAATGGTACTAAGAAACAAGGAGGAGTGGCTATTCTAATATCAGACAAAATAGATCTCAAAGTAAAATTAATCAGAAGAGACAAAGAGGGCCATTACATCCTTGTCAAAGGAACAATGAACCATGAAGATTTCACAATCCAGAGTGTGGTGCATAGATATTTAGGATTGTGAAATCTTCATAAACACAACTCTGCAGGACCACAAGACACAGATTAATCCTAATACATCAATAGTGGGAGACTTCAACACCCCACTGAGCCCCTTGGATTGATCAACAGGACAAAAAATAAACAGAGAGACATCAGAACTGAATAATACAATACACCGAATGAAATAAATGTATTCATGGAACTGAACGAAAAAGACGATACAACACAACAAAATCTATGGGATACTTTAAAAGCAGTCTTGAGAGGGAAATTTATAGCTCTAGTGTCCACATCAAAAAAAACAGAAAGGGAACAAGTAAATGATTTAACATTGCAGCTAAAAACACTTGAAAGAGAAGAACAAATGAACCCCAAACCTAACAGACAGGAAGAAATAACAAAAATCTGAGTAGAAATCAGTGAAATAGAAATAAAGAAAACAATATATAAAATTGCTGAATCCCAAAGCTGGTTCTTTGAAAAAATAAACAAAATAGACAGACATCTATCTCAGTTAGCCAATAAAAAGATAGAGCAACTCCAAATCAGTAGTATTTGTGATGAAAGGGGAAACATCACAACAAACAAAATATCCAGTCAATCATACGGGAATACTTCAAAAATCTATACACCATTAAATTTGAAAACCTAAGAAAAATTGATGAATATCTGAAATCCTGGGAACAAACAAAGCTCAACCAAGAAGAGACTGACAATTTAAACAGACCCATAATATTTGAGGAAATTGAAGATGTAATTAAAAACCTCGCAAATAAAAAAGAATCCCCGGTCCAGATGATTTCATGGCAGAATTCTATAAAACATTTAAAGAGGTCCTAAAACCATTGCTACTCAAACTGTTTAGAAGGATACAAACAGAGGAATTCTCCCAAACTCCTTCTATTAAGCCAGCATCACTCTGCTAACAAAACCAGGCAAAGATGCAAGCAAAAAAGAAAGCTATAGACCCATCTCACTAATGAACATAGATGCAAAAATTCTCAACAAAATACTTGAAAATCACATACAGACCCACATTAAAAAGATCATCCATCATGATCAAGTTGGATTCATACCAGAGATGCAGGGATGGTTCAACATATGTAAATCAATAAATATCATAAAACGCATAAATGGACCGAAAGACAAAAAACATACAATCTTCTCAATTGATGCATAAAAAGCCTTTGACAAGATCCAGTATCCCTTCATGTTTAAAGTCCTAGAGAGAATAAGACTGAAAGGAACATTCCTCAACATGATCAAAGCCATATATAGCAAACCCACTGCCAACATCATCCTAAATGGAGAAAAATTGGAACCATTTCCCTTAAAGGTGGGAACCTGGCAAGGTGGACCCCTATCACCACTCCTCTTCAACATAGTGCTTGAAACACTAGCTAAGGCTATAAGACAAGAGAAGGAAATTAAAGGAGTACTAATCGGAAAAGAAGAAGCTAAGCTATCCCTTTTTGTAAATGATATGATAGTTCTCCACCAGAAAACTTCTAGAAAAAATTAAGAGTTTTAGTAAAGTGTCTGGCTACAAAATTAACCTAGCAAAATCAGTAACCTTTCTTTACACCAACAATAAACAAGTGGAGAAGGAATATAAAAAGACCTTCCCACTTACAATAGCCTCAAAAATAATAAGATACCTGGAATAAACCTAACCAAAGACACCAAAGACCTCTACAACAAAAATTTTAAACCCCTGAAGAAAGAGATCGAAAATGACATCAAAAGATGGAAAGACCTCCCATGCTCATGGATTGGGAAAATTAACATAGTAAAAATGTCCATTTTACTCAAATAGATATACAGATTTAACACAATCCCAATCAAAATCCCTATGAACTTCTTCACAGATTTGGAAAAAAAATCCTTAAATTCATATGGAAAAACAAAAGACCCTGAATAGCTAAGGCAACCCTGAGTGAAAAATGCAATACAGAGGGGATTGCCCTACCAGACTTCAAACTATATTACAGGGCCATAGTCATAAAGACAGCCTGGTACTGGCACAAAAACAGACCTGTTGACAAATGGAACAAAATTGAAGATCCAAACTTGAGCTCATACAACTTCAGCCACCTCATATTTGACAAAGGGGCAAAAAACCCTCAGCGTAGGAAGGATGGCATCTTCAGCAAATGCTGCTGGCAAAATTGGATAACCATTTGTAGAAGAACAAATTAAACCTCTCCCTCTCACCCTGTACAAATATCAACTCCAAGTGGATCAAAGATCTCAATGTGAAGGCTAAAACCCTGAAGCTGATAGAAGAAAAAGTTGGCAACAACCTACAAGACATAAGTGTAGGAAAAGACTTTCTAAATCAGACAGCAGCTGCACAGGAAGTAAGGTCAACAATCTACAAATGGGACCTCAGAAAACTCAAAAGCATCTGTACAGTGAAAGAAACAATCAAGGAGGTGAAGAGAAAACCCACAGAGTGGGAAGAAATCTTTACCAGTGATGCATCTGACAGAGCATTGACATCAAGAATATATAAACTACTCAAAAAACAAAGAAGTAAAAAGACAAATGACTTACTCAAAAGATGGAGTAAAGAACTGAACAGAGACTTCACCAGTAAGGAAGTAAAGAAGGCTGAGAAACATCTTAAAAAGTGTCAACATCATTAATAATTAAGGAAATGCAAATTAAAACTACTCTCAGATATCATCTCACTCTAATACGACTAGCTAAGATCAAGAAAACAAAAGATTACAGATGTTGGAGTGGTTATGGGGAAAAGGGAACACTCATCAACTGCTGGTGGGAATGCAAACTTGTACAATCACTATGGAAAGCAGTGTGGAAAACCCTTAAAAGACTCGGAATGAGCCTACCACCTGACCCAGTCATACCACTCCTGGGTATACATCCCAAAGACTCATCCTACCGCAAAGATACATGCACATCCATGTTTATTGCAGCTCTCTTCACAATAGCAAAGAGCTGGAACCAACACAAATGCCATCCTTAACAGACAAGTGGATGACAAAAATGTGGTACATCTGCACAATGGAGTACTACTCAGCGGTAAAGAAAGATGACATCATGAACGTTGCACGTAAATGGATGGAACTCAAAGCCATTATGCTAAGTGAAGTAACACAGTCCCAGAGAAACAAAAGGTGAATGTTTTCCCTCATTTGTGGATGCTAACACCAAATCCCCAGTTGAAAGGCAAGCTGAACAACATTGTTGTTATATTTCTTTTTATCTGAGGGCAACTATGATGTTATAATGTAAATCTCTTAACAGGCTCTAGAATGGACCTACCATTTATTTTCACACTCTGTAATTACTGTATGTGGGTGGAACATATGTATCCATATTTTAGAGTAATACAAAATTAAAGGGCAAAAATGTGAATTCTTAAATTTATTTTGGAATTAACATACAGTTTATTCCCAGAGGTCATTAATTTGATGCACATGTGACGATTATATAGAGATTTGTTGGAGCAATACAAAGGGGAGGGAAAAACAGCAACCCAAAGACTGGGTTAAAGAACTGAGTGATACAGTTAAACTCTGTCCAAAACAACAAGCCTCTGCAGGAAAAAGCTTTAGAAAGACTGAGAGAAAGATGAAAGACATGTATGGCAGAAGGCATGAACAGGGGTGGGATGGGGCAGGGAGAGGGGTATGTGTCTAAATTGGACTGAAAAATAATGAATGAAATAAACAATTCATCAATAAAAGTATTAAAATAAACAAATAAATAAATAGATCATCTTATGTATCTCATTTTTCAGATCCAGATAGTCATCTTCTCAAGTGTACAGCAATGTACTGACAAAGAATACTGTGGTGGTTTGAATGAGAATGTCTCCCACAGGCTTCAAGTAGTCAGACACTTTGTTCCCAGTTGGTGGCACTGATTTGGGTGGTCTTAGAAGGTGTGGCCATGCTGGAGGAATTATTTCACTAGGGAGAAAGCTGAGAGAGTGCAACAAGCCTTGCCAGTCTCCAGTTGCTCTCTCTCTCTCTCTCTCTCTCTCTCTCTCTCTCTCTCTCTCTCTGCCTCCTGTATTCATTGGAAGATGTGAACCTCAACTTTCTCCTCCAGGTCCTGCCACCTGCTGCCTAGCCACAATGGACTCTAATTTCCTAGAACTGGCAATTGTAAGTTCAAATGAACTCTTTCTTTTTTAAGTTCCCTTGGTCATGGTGGTTTTATCACAGCAACAGAAAAGTGACTAATACAAATACCATGTCTTTTTTATCAACCAATGAAAAATTTTCTCCATATTTCTCTGGATGGGCTACTGATCTACACTATATTCAGGAAGGTTGGAAACACAGTAGTCATTTTGGTACTTCATTCAGAGTAATTGGCACAAATTTTGAATGGCAACATTAGAGGGCCCAAACTCAGTGAAGTTTCTTTACAAGAAAGACTTACATTTTGAACCAGGCCAGAGAAACAGCATTTGGTAATGAATTTCATGTGATGAATTTGTTATTTCCATGTTATTTTAGTCATTTTTAATCAAAACATTGCAAATCCAAAGATTTGGATCAGAAGGAACATTTTATATATCACGTGAATCATAAGTCTTTTCGCTTTCTATCTCAAAGGAATTAGTACTAAGGGGGAAAGGTAAGAAGCAGAAGAGAAAATTATGAGAAACAAAATGACAGAAGACCACCAGGCATGGAGGCCCAGCCCAAATAGGCCCGAGCATACACACTAAAGCAGGTGGTGCCTAAAGACCACCAGGCAGAGAGCCCCAGCCAAGGCAGGTTCATGCAGGCAGGCTGAAGTAGGTGGTGCTCCAAGACCACTCTGTGGAGAGGCCCAGTCCTACATCCCGTACAACCAGCCCTGAGGAACTGAGGAACAGGTAGATTCACATCAAGGGGTGAGAGGGCCAAGCAATCTTATTGCTACCTCTCCTTCATCTCTGGAGAAGCTTCTAACTAGAAGCGAGAACTTGCAGGTCCCTCCAGTACAAAACAAAAAGTGAAAACCTGAAGCCTAGACCACCCACACTTTCACACCTAATAAGAAGACCACGAAGGCACCTGAAGAAAACAAGCAAAGTCACCCTTCAACTCAATGATGAACCACTTGAGTTTGGTGACATAACACAAACAATAAAGCAAATCCACATGAAAAAAGCACAGGTAAAAAAAAACAACATGGGGGGCTGGAGAGATGGCTCAGTGGTTAAGAGCACTGACTGCTCTTGCAGAGGATTCGGGTTCAATTCCCAGCACCCACATGGCAACTAAGAACCATCTTTAAGCTGGGCTTGGTGGCATATGCCTTTAATCCTAGTACTCAGGAGGCAGAGTCAGGCAGATATCTGTGAGTTCAAGGCCAGCCTGGTCTACAGAGGGAGTTCCAGGCTGGCTGGGGATATAGTGAAACCCTGTCTCAAAAAGACAAAAAATAATAAATAAATAAATAAATAAATAAATAAATAAATAAATAAAGATGGGAAAACTAAAGAAAAAATTTTGACCAAATTTTACCAGTCCCATAGAATACTCTTAACACTGAGAACTTCCTGGAGGTAACCCAGGACTCAAATCTTAAAAGAACCATCATAGCCATATTCAAAGAAATCAAGGAATATAAAGAACACCCAAACAAATGAAAGAACTAGAGGGAGAGAATGACAAACTCTGAAATGAAGTGGAAATACTAAAGAAATCTCAGGCTGAAATAAAAAAGGAAATCAAACGCTCATCCAGTAAACAGAAAAGGATGGGAAAAAGCCTCAGTAATGAAATGGATGAAGCAGAAAACCAATTATCAAGACTGGACGATAACATGGAAGAACTGGAGTGCTCAAGCAACGATTATGAAAAATTTAAGAAAAACAAAACACAAGAGTAGAATAATCAGGAAAGGTGAGACACCATGAAAAGACCAAACCTCTGCATCACAGGTATAAGGAAGGAGAAGAATCTCAGGATAATTGTACTGACCAACAGAATTATAGAAAAAAAATTTCCCCAAATTGAAAAAAAGATGTACCCATAAAAATACAAGAAGTACATAGAACACCAAGTAGACAAGATCAGAAAAGAAATTCCCCCTGCAATATCATAGTGAAAATGTTAGATACTCAAAACAAAGACAGAATACTGAAAGCCTCAAGAGAAAAACAAGTTACATATAAAGGAAAACCCATCAGAATTACAGATGACTTTTCAATGCAAATGATGAAAGCTGGAAGAGCCTGGACTAAAGTATTCTCAGTACTAAATGACTATAGATGCCAACCCGGGTTACTTTACCCAACAAAAATGTCAATTTCTCTCTCCTTTGACTAAAAGAGACAGAAATATCTTTCATGACATAAACAAGATGAAAGAGTACATGTCCAGAAAATCCAACCCTTCAGAAAATACTCAAAGCAATTCAAAGGAGAGAGGAAAGGGATAGCTATCCCCAAGCAGCGAGAGAGGAATTAATGATAGTATTACTGCAGAAATTAAAACCTAGACCAAAAATACAAGCAGAAAACTATTCGAAGGTAATCAATATACATCAATAATAACCTTAAATATTAATAGTCTGAACTCCCAGTCAAGAGACACAAACTAGGATAATGGATTAAGAAATTCAACCCATATTTTTTTTTATTAATTTTTATTTATTTCTGTATGTGTATGAATGTACTGTCTGCATGCAAGTCTGTGCACCCGTGTCGTGCAACGCCACGGAGGTCAGAAGAGGGTCTCAGATTCCCCTGGAACTGGAGTTCTCCTGGAATTGGAGCTTCAGACGGTTCTCAGCCGCCATGTGGGTGCTGGGGATCGAACCCGGGTCCTCTGTAAGAGCGGTCGGCGCTCTTAACCACTAGGCCAGCCCATATTTTTATTGTCTAAAAGAAACCCATCTCACCTTCAAGGACAGGTACCATCTTAAGGTGAAAGGATGTAAAAAAGTATTCCAAACAAATGGTACCAAAAATCAAGTCCTAATAGCAGACAAAATAGACTTCAAATTAAAACAAATCACAAGAGAGGAAGAGAGTCACTACATTCTTATCAAAGGAACAATTAACAATGAAGATTTCATAATCATAAATATATACACACCAAACTCTGGTGCACCGAACTTCATAAGTGCAATTTTGTAGAATTTCAAAGTAAAGATTAATCCCAGCACACTAATAGTAGGAGACCCACTGAGTAAATTGGGCAGGTTAACTGGACAAAGAATAAACAGAGAGACATCTGAGCTGCACAATAAAATACGTCAAATGGACCTAACAGACAGTTACCAAATATTCCACTCAAACACCAAAGAATATACTTTCTACTTGGCATCCAATAAACCATTCTCCAAAATTTACCATATACTGGGACACAGAGCAAAACTCAACAAATACAAAAAAAATTTGAAATAATTCCATGTATTATATCAGACCACATGCAATAAAACTTGATATCAACACCAGAAAGAGCCCTACTACAAGATCTCATGGAGACTAAACAACACATACCTGAATAACAAATGGTTCAAAGGAGAAATAAAGAAAGAGATAAAAGTATTCCTGGCACGAAACTAAATGGGTGGTACAACAAAACAAAACCAATGGGACATATTAATAGCAGTCCTAAGAGGAAAGTTTATAGCCCTAAGAGCCTGCATTAAGAAAACCAAAAGAACACAAATAAACAACCTAACACTGCAACTAAAAACGCTTGAGAGACAACAACAACAAATGAATCCTAAATGCAACAGATAGGAAGAAATAACAAAAATCAGAAATCAATGAAATAGAAACTATGAAAACAATACAAAGAATCAATTAATACATGAGCTGGTTCTTTGAAAGGATAAACAAGATGTATAGACCTCTAACCTTGTTGACCAAAAGAAAGAAAGAGCATCTCCAAATCAATAAAATTAGAGATGAAAAGGGAAACATCACAACAGATAATGAAAAGATCCAGACAATCATACAGGATTACACTAAAAGGTTATGGTCTACTAAATTTGAAAACAATAGAAATGGGTGAATATCTGAAATCAAGGAAGGCATCAGTTAACCAAGAAGAGATTGACAGCTTAAACAGACCCATAATATATGAGGAAATTGAAATTGTAATAAAAAACCTTCCAAATAAAAAAGCCCAGATGGATTTACGACAGAATTCTATAAGACATTTAAAGAGGACCTACAACCATTATTATTCAAATTATTCAAAAGGATAAAAACAGAGAGAAATCTCCCAAATTCCTTCTATGAAGCCAGAATCACTCTAATACCCAAACTAGTTAAAGATACAATAAAAAAGAAAACTATAGACCCATCTCATTAATGAACATAGATGCAAAATTTCTCAACAAAATACTTGCAAACTGCATACAGGCACTCATCAAAAAGATCATGACCAAGTCAGATTGATAAAGAGATGTGGGGATGGTTCAACAAATGTAAATCAATAAATGTCATAAAGCACATAAACAGATTGAAAGACAAAAACCACATGCTCATCTCAATTGATGCAGAAAAAGCCTTCAACAAAATTCAACATGCCTTCAAGTTTACAGTCCTAGAGGGAATTGAACTGGAAAGAACATTCCTCAACATAATTAAAGATGGCAAACCCACAGCCAACATCATTCCAAATGGGGAAAAATTAGAAGCATTCCCCTTAAAGTCAGGAACTCAGCAAGGCTCCTTCCATCTCCAGTCCTTTTCAATATAGTGCTTGAAATGTTCACTAGGGTAATAAGACAAGAAAAGAAATTAAAGGAATACTAATTGGAAAAGAGGAGGTCAAACTACCCCTTTTGTAGATGAGATGATATTATACCTAAGGTATGACAAAAACTCCACCAGAAAAATCCTATAAATGATTAACAGATTCAGTAAAGTGGCAGGATACAAAATTAACCTAGAAAAATCAGTAACCTTTCTTTATACTAACAAGCAACTGGAAAAGGACTACAAGGAGATCTTCCCATTCACTATAACCTCAAATAAAAGAAAATATCTAGGAACAAACTTAACCAAAGACATAAAATCTCTACAACAAAAATTTTAAATCCCTAAAGGAGATTGAAGAAGACACCAGAAGATGTAAGGGCCTCCCATGCTCATGGATTGGAAAAATTTAATAAAGTCAAAATGACCATCCCACCCAAAGTAATATAAAGATTCAATGCAATCCTAGTTAAAATGTTCATGAGCTTTTTAACACACCTAGAAAAAAAATCCTAAAGTTCATATGGAAAAACAAAAGACCCTGGATAGCCAAAACAACCTTGAGCAAAAAAGAACAATGCAGGGGGGATTACCATGCCAGATTTCCAACTATATTACAGGGCTATAGTTACAAAAACAGGCTGATATTGGCACAAAACAGACCTGAAGATAAATGGAACAAAATTGAGGATCCAAACTTAAGCATATGAAATTTCAGAAAACTCATATTTGACCAAAGGGGCCAAGAAAATTCAATGGAGGAGAGACAGCATCTTCAGTAAATGGTGATGGAAAAACTGGATCACCACTTGTAGAAAAATAAAATTAAGCCCCTATCTCTCGCCCTTATAAAAATCAACTCCAAATGGATCAAAGACCTCAATGTGAAACCTGAAACTATGAAAATGATAGAAGAAATCATTGGCAGTAATATACAACACATAGGCATAGGAAAAGACTTTCTAAATCAGATAGCAGGTACACAAAAAATAAGGTTAACAATTGACAAGTGGGACCTTATTAAACTCAAAATCTTCTGTACAGTAAAAGAAAAAAAAATCAAAGACATGAAGAGAAAACCCAGAGTAGGAGGAAACCTTCACCAGTGATACATCTGATAGAGCATTAACATGCAGAGTATATAAAGTACTCAAAAAAACAAAGGAACAAAAGAATAACCGACCCACTCAGAAGATGGAGTAAATAGCTGAACAGAGACCTCACAAACGAAGAAGTAAAGAAGGCTGAGAAACATCTTAAAAAGTGTTCAGCCGGGCGTGGTGGTGCACGTCTTTAATCCTAGCACTCAGGAGGCAGAGGCAGGCGGATCTTTGTGAGTTCAAGGCCAGCCTGGTCTACAGAGTGAGTCCCAGGACAGCTGGGGCTACAGGGAGACCCTGTCTCGAAAAGACAAAAAAAAAAAAAAAAAAAAGTGTTCAACATTGCTCAATAATTAAGGAAGATGCAAATTAGAATCACCTTAAGATTTCATCTTATTCAGATAAGAGTCATCAAGAAAACAAAGGATACCAAATTCTGGAGAGGTTGTGAAGAAATAAGAATACTCCAAGGAGAGAGCCAATAGCCAATTAGATTTGGGATATACAGGCATATGGCTGCCTCTGCTGCACATATTTCCAGGCAGGTGAGGTGTACTGTTGCTGACGGGGAGTCTTGCTTGACTCAAGGAGACCCGTATTTGCTTTATTGGTTTAGTGGCTCTTGGTAACACTCTCTGGTATTCCAGAGGCCATCTGTACACTTGCATGTGTGGTCTCAATGCATCTTTCCCATGTTAATGAGGTTTTCAGCAGCAGGGCCTTATCGCCTCTTCTTCTTGCAGGTATCCCAGTTTTAGAGGCAAGGAGCCTTTACCTTTTGTGGGACCTTGGATCCCTGGCCAACATCTCCCTGGTGGAATAATCCATTATGATGTCAGAGCTCCTGTATTGATATATTTTGCTTAAGCGCATAGTTAGGACTTTAGTTTATATTTGGTTCTGAAAGAGAGTAACCTTTTCACAGTTCTATGTCTATTAGTCAATTAAAGAAGGCAGTTTTACCAGTTTATAAGAGATTACCTCTATAATAGTTGTCTCAATTACAGTTGGGAGAGCAACCCCATCATCGTCATATTTCTCCTTGTTCTGGGGGGGGCAAGAAAGTCTCTCATATCAAAAACCTTTGTGGCACCTAGAAAGTAAGTTTCATCAAGGACCCACTATAAATAGTTGTTACACAACAGTGAATATATCTCCATTTAACTCGGATGATTACCGTTTTTATCAGAGTCTGTAAACCAATGTTGTTTAATATACACATATTTACTTTTATAAGTCCTAAAACACCATGTATCTGTAGACAGTGTCTAGGCAAAACTGGGCACTTGTTGACTCATGTCAATTAAATATGCATTAATCGAATATACACCGTGTCCTCACCCACCCCCCTCTCTTCCCAATTCACCATTTCGGTCCATTTTCTGATGCAGTCTTTCTGTTTGTTGTCTTTTACTATGCATCCTCTCCATGAGAAATGTTTATAATCTGGGTTATTGGTACTAGCATACCACATATGAGGGACACCATTTGTCGTTTTTTTCTGGGACTGTGTTACTTCACTTAACATATGTCTTCCAGCTCCATCCATTTACCTGCAATTTTCAAAATGTTTCGCTCTTTACCCTGCATAGACTCCATTGTATACATGCCACATTTTCTCTATCCACTCGTCTGTTGAGGGGCACCTGGGCTGGTTCCAGCTTTTTGCTATTGTGAACAGAGCTGCAATAATCATGAGCTGTGCATGGTATCTTTGCATAAGATGTGTCTTGTGGGTATATACCCAGGAGTGGTATGACTGGGTCAAATGGAAGGCTCGTTTTGAGTCTTCTAAGGGTTCTCCACACTGATTTCCATAGTGGCTGTACAAGTTTACATTCCCACCAGCAATGGTGAGTGTTCCCCTTTCTCCACAACTCTCCAGCACTTGTATCATTTGTGTTTCTTGATCCTAGCCATCTTATGGAGTAAGGTGATATCTCAAGTGGTTTTAATTTGCATTTCCTTAATTATCAGGAGATGCTGAACACTTTTAAGATGTTTCTCGCCATCTCTAATTCCTCCT
Source organism: Rhizomys pruinosus (assembly GCA_009823505.1). Lineage (NCBI taxonomy): Eukaryota > Metazoa > Chordata > Mammalia > Rodentia > Spalacidae > Rhizomys > Rhizomys pruinosus. The sequence goes on from VZQC01001008.1 coordinate 4,183,856, forward strand.
CTGTGAAGTCTCTATTCAGATCTTTGCTCCATCTTTTGAGTGATTCATTTGTTTTCTTTCTTCTTTGTTTTTTGAGTAGCTTGTATACTCTGGAAATTAATGCTTTGTCAGATGTATCTGCTGTGAAGGTTTCCTCCCACTCTGTGGGTCTTCTCCTCACTTCCTTTATTGCTTCCTTTGATGTACAGAAGCTTTTGAGTTTAATGAGGTCCCATTTGTCAATTGTCGATCTTATTTCTTGTGCAGCTGCTGTCTGATTTAGGAAGTCTTTTCCTACACCTATGTCTTGTAGTCTGCTGCCAAGCTTCTCTTCTATCACCTCCAGAGTTTGGGGTTTCACATTGAGGTCTTTGGTCCATCTGGAGTTGACCTTTGTACAAGGTGAGAGGTAGGGGTTTAATTTCATTCTTCTACAAGTGGTGATCCAGTTTTGCCAACACCACTTGCTGAAGATGCTGTCTTTCCTCCATTGTGTCTTCTTGGCCCCCTTGTCAAATATGAGGTGGCTGAAATTGTATGAGCTCAGGTTTGGATCTTCAGTTTTATTCCATTGGTCAACTGGTCTGTTTTTGTGCCAGTACCAGGCTGTTTTTATGACTATAGCCCTGTAGTATAGTTTGATGTCTGGTATAGCGATCCCCCCTGTATTGCTCTTTTCACTCAGGGTTGCTTTGGCTATTCGGGGTCTTTTGTTTTTCCAAATGAAATTGAGGATTTTTTTTTCCAAGCCTGTGAAGAAACTCTTGGGGATTTTGATTGGGATCGCATTAAATCTGTACACTAGTTTGGGTAGGATGGACATTTTTACTATATTTATTTTCCCAATCCATGAGCATGGGAGGTTTGTCCATCTTCTGATGTCTTCCTCAATTTCCTTTTTCAGGGGTTTAAAATTTTTGTTGTAGAGATCCTCCACCATGACCAGACCTTCTAAAACCTCCCAAAACAGAGCCACCAACTAGGGACAAAATGTCTGAATGCCTGATGCCTAACAGAGACATTCTCAATCAAACCCCACATTCCACTCCCTGGCCCCCATATCTAATGACCATATAAAATTCAAAATGCATACAGTCCAAAGTCTCTTCTGAGACTCAAGCCAATCTCTTAGCTGTAAGCTCCTGTGAAATCAAAAGACAAATTACATATTCCCAACATACAGTGGAGCTGAATATACATTCCCATTCCAAAAGGGAGGAAAAGAGGCATAGTGAGGAAATACCAGACCAAAACTAGACCAAAAACCAGCAGGGAAAACACCAGTTCCAGTAACTCCAGGTGCAACTTCCAGGACTTTACTTTCAAAGGGCTTAGATGCCTCAGCTCTTCCAGCTTGGCATGCAACACACATCTCTTTCTTGGACTGCTACCACTCCCTGTATGCAGCTCTCTTTGGCAAATATCTCACAGCTCTGGCATCTTGAATATCATCTGTGGTCTCCACTGCCAACCAGGTTTCACCTTCACAGTTTCACATAATGTCCTATCAAGGCCTCCTTTACATAGGGATGCCCTTGCTGCACTCTACCTCCCATCTCTGAAACTGTGCAGGAAGCACTAATGACCCCTTCACTCTTTCATCTTTCATGACTCTAAAGCCAGCACCATGTGAATGCAGAGTTTGGGTGCAAGTTTGGGATGGACCCTGGCCTACTTCAACTACATTCACAGCTTTTCTCTGCCCTGGATTTCTTGGAGTACAAAACCCTTGCATATTCCTTTCAAAAACTAGAAGCTTAGGTGGGTGTGGTCTTGCCCTCTAGGTACTTGTGCTGGATAGCTTTAGTGTCAACTTGACACACCTGGGTTGAGGGAGCCTCAATTGGGGAACTGGCTCCATTGGATTGGCCTGTGGCCACATCTGTGCAGTATTGTCTTGACTGTGGAGCAATGTGGGAGGGCCCAGCCCACTATGGGTGGTGCCACCCCTGGGCAGGTTGTTGCGTACCATATAAGAGGGCAGGCTGGGCATGGGCCAGGGGAGCAAGCCGGTAAACAGCATTCCTCCATGGCCTGTGCTTCAGCTCCTGCCTCCAGGTTCCTACCCTGAGTTCCTGCCTTGGGCTCCCTAAGTGATGAACTGTGACCCAGGAGATGTAAGCTGAATAAACCCTTTCCTCCCCAAGTTGGTGTCGGTCAGAGTGTTTTGTCACAGCAATGGAAGACAAACTAGAACAGTACTCTTTCCATTGTTTATTTGTAAATCCCTAGGCCTTTCCTTAATCACTTTAATCTCCTTATCAAAATTATCCCCTCTCCCTCAGCGCAGGCCTTGGCTACAACATTAATCTTTGTAGCACAATTTTTCTAATCCAAACTGTACATTCTGCATTTCTTTATGCCTCATTTGTTCTTTTTCACTGTAGATCTGTATAATATTCACCATTAATAGCCACACCACTATTTCTAGTTTAGGCTGTCTTGAAATATTATTTGAAATATTCCAAAGAAATTAGTCCATTGCTTTTCAACATAACCTCAGGTAAACATTTGGGCTGTGAGCAAACTCCAGCCAGACTCTTTACCAAAATATCCTGATTGCTACACAAGTCCTTATTTTCCTCTGGAAATACACTTATCTCAGCACTGCTTTCTTTTAGGCTCCTATTAGAATGGCCCATTATGCTCTCCTTACAGCAGTCAAGAGTTTTCTAGCCCAAAGTTCCAAAGTCTTCTAAGTTTCTCCAAACACCCACATAGCCAGGTTCTTCACAGCCAAGAGCCCACTCTCTGGTAACAAATACTGCATTACTCGTTTTTCTGTTGCTGTGATAGAACCACCATTATCAATGGAACTTATAAAAGAAGAGTTTATTTGAGCTTATGGTTCCAGGGGAATTATAGAGTCCATCATGGTGGAGAGACATGGTGGCAGGAGGTGCTGAAGCAGAAACTCAAGGTTCATATCTTCAATCAGGCACAGAAAGCAGAGAGATATTTGACAGAGGCAAGGCTTGAACTTTCTCCAGTGTGGCCACATCTTCTAAGACTGCTCAAAACAGCACCACCAACTGGGGACAAAATGTCAAAATACTTGGAACCACCACACCAATATTTGAATAAGATCAAATATCAATATGAAAATAGCAAGATCAAAGGTAGTTAACAAATTTGATTCCATCATATTGGATAGATGAGTACATGGATAATCAGAGAAATTACTCATCTTATAAATGTATGGAACTAAAATGCCTGCACTTTGGACTGGGATTTTCAATAGGACCCCAGTTTCAAGAAGCTAAGAATATTTAATTCGAGAAGAACATTTGTTTTGTGGACAGTTAAATATCAAGAGAATCTAATACCTAGACCCCTGGAACAGTAAGAACTATAAGGTGATCTGATTGTGGTTTGTCCTGACCTCTCTTCTCATATCTGCTTGCTATTTCTTTCTCTCAGCTGAGTTGGGTCCTCTGCCTGTCCTTATTCCTCACTCTAAATTCCTGGGAAAGATTCATACAACATAATTTGTGTCTACCACAATTAGTTAAGATCATTCTAGTGCAAGAACCATGGGCTCTGTGGTAATAGCAATAACTAGCACTAATTATTAGTCATTGAGGTTTTTTTGTGTGTGTATGTGTGTGTGCGCACACACGCATGCACACTGGATGGTACAACAGTTGTTGTGCAACAGTTTCTTTCTTTCAAGATAAAGCCTTCCATCTTGGAAGAAAGATGAAGGAAGAACAGAATGGTCCAAAAGAAACTAAACCACAAGGTGTCCAACGGGAAGTAACCAGCAGACTATTATTTTTTAATTAAAGTTGATTTTTATTGACCATATTTTATACAAAATTTCTTAATCAAATTTAGACTCATTCCCCCATCCATGCACCCCCTCACACCCTTCTCTCCCCCCACCCCCCGCCCCCACCAGAGCCCATGGATTCTGCCATGGATGTTAAGTCCTGTCTTGCATCTTTTTCTCAGTCTTTTTTTTTTTCCTTTGGATGCAGAAGTTTACTGTTTTGGTCAGTTCTTTGAACAGGTTTTTCGCTCTTTTTTGTTCCCTTTAATTTTATATTACTCCAAAATATGCATATATACACTCCACACTTAAACCCAAATTACAAAGTCTGAAAATAAGCTATAGGTTAATTCCAAAACACGTTTAGGGATTCACATTTTAACAGTAAAGTTGCATGCAGGTAAAAAGAAATATAATTTTACATTCTAAATTACAGGTATGTTTTAATGTAATTTTTTGAAGTTTCTATAAGAATTTAATGTAAATCTTACAATCAGTTTATAATGAAAACTATACATTATTGTGATATTTCAATAACTCAGGGATTATACTGAAATTATTCTATAAAGCTATCAATACTTTTTTTTTTTTTTGGTCTTTTCAAGACAGGGGTCTCACTGTAGCACCAGCTGTCCTGGAACTCACTCTATAACCAGGATGGCCTTGAACTCACAAATATCCACCTGCCTCTGCTTTATATTATTCCAAAATATGCATACATACACTCCACACATAAGTCAAAATTAAAAATTCTGTAAACTGTAGGTCGATCCCTGAACACATTTAGAGATTCACATATTAACAGTAAATTTGCATGCAGGTATAAAGTCGTGTAATTATACATTCTTTTTCTTAGCATATGACCACATCTCCTCCATCTATATATGGTAATTGCAATGTGTGAGTATAAGTGATAAGACAATTATAGAGCCTATTTATAGATTCACATTGTAATTGCACACTTGCTTTCAAATACAATGGTACATAATAATAAAGTTGCTGTTTGAGTACCAACTGGGGATTTGGTGTTAGCATCCACACATGAGGGAAACCATTCGCCTTTTTTTTTTCTGGGACTGTGTTACTTCACTTAATATAATTGCTTCCAGTTTCATCCATTTACCAGCAAAACTCATGATGTCATCTTTCTTTACTGCTGCATAGAACTCCATTGTGTAGATATACCACATTTTTGTTAGCCAGTCATCAGTTGAGGGGCATTTAGGTTGGTTCCAGCTCTTTGTTATTGTGAAGAGAGCTGCAATAAACATAGCTGTGCATGTATCTTTGTGGTAGGATGCGTCTTGTGGGTATATACCCAAGAATGGTACGGCTGAGTGAGGTGGTAGGCTTATTTTGAGTTTTTTAAGTGTTCTCCACACTGCTTTCCACAGTGGCTTTACCAGTTTACATTCCCACCAGCAGTGGATGAGTGTTCCTCTTTCCCCACGACTTCTCCAGCATTTGGTGTCTTTTGTTTTCTTTATCTTGGCTAGTCTTATTGAAGTGAGATGATACCTTAGTGTGATTTTAATTTGCATTTCCTTAATTATTAATGATGTTGAACACATTTTAAGATGTTTCTCAGCCATCTTTACTTCCTTGCTGGTGAAATCTCTATTCAGCTCTTTACTCCATCTTTTGAGTAGATCATTTGTTTTCTTACTTCTTTGTTTTTTCAGTAGCTAATATATTCTGGATGTTAATGCTTTGTCTGATGTATCAGTGGTGAAGGTTTCCTCCCACTCTGTGGTTATTCTCTTTACTTCCTTGATTGTTTCTATTGCTGTACAAATGCTTTTGAGTTTGATGAGGTCCCACTTGTCAGCTGTTGTCCTTATTTCCTGTGCAGCTGCTGTTTGATTTAGAAAGTCTTTTCCTACACCTATGTCTTGTAGGTTGCTGCCGACTTTTTCTTCTATCACCTTCAGGGTTTCAGGTTTTAGGTTGAGATCTTTGATCCACTTGGAGTTGTTTTTTGTACAGGGTGAGAGGTGTGGGAAAGCTTAGTTAAGATGGGTTGCATTCTAAGCCAAATGGTACCTCCATGACCACACCCATGGGGTGGGGTGTAGTGACAAAAAGATTTAGGATTCGGCCCTGAGAATTAAGATTTTAAGCAGACATCTTGGAATAACATCTCTCTCTGCATTTGAACCTCAACCTGCATACGCTTGGTGTGTTTTCCTGTACGTATTTTCCAAATGGGTCATCCCAGGATTAAGTGGGCCCTCCACAAATCTCGGCAGCGACCCTACAATTAGCATCTGAATGTGGGGCAGAAGGAAACCTTGACAACATAGGTATGCATACCCCTAAATCTTGCCTTTTTCTTCTCTTTGTTCCCTCTTTCCTGATATCTATCTGTTGTGGTAGAGCCGTCTTTCCTGCTGGTTTCAATGGATGGGACAGTGGTCTGAGAACATGTGGCTTTGTACATGTGGGGGAGAGCAGCCTGGCTCTGATTTGGTTCAGAGGGAGCACCTAATGCCTTCCAGGCATGTGCCTCCTGGCATGGTCTCTCCTGCAGGCTATAAAAGCCAATGACCTCAAGGCTGAATTTAATATCAAGCCTCAGCAGTTATGCTTGGCCTTAAAACATTTTTCATAATTCTACAGGTCTGAAAAACTTTCTGGTTTTAAATTCCACCCCCCAAAGAAAGACTCTTGCTGTGAGGAACCAGCTCCTCAAGTTCGGTTCCAATCTTAACTTGTTCATATGTAAATTTTCTCCTGGTATCTCTCCTCAACCTGAGCCCACTTCTTTCTGTTGTAAATTAAGGCCTTTCACAGAACTGCCCTCCTCCAAGAGCCGCCACTTCCAGATAATTTCAAGCCTTGGCCATTTTCTCTTAAATTTTGTATACAAAATCTCTTTTTGGATAAAAGTGTGTTGTTCTCTTGTCTTCTTGTGGGTTTTTTCTAAATCTAACTCTTCTTACCTAAAACCTGCTGGCTATTTGTAGATCCAAAGTTGGGATTCAGCTAACAGTAATTCAAATCCATCTCAGCATGCTTAACTTAAAGTGTAATATTTTTACTTAACCCCTGGGTACCCTAGATATCCTTTGAGTAAATATATGTACACAGTTAAAATTAAATGGTTGATTTAATTTTATCTTGCTCTTTTTAAATGTGTTTCACCTTAAAAATCTCTTCTCACAGAATTCTTGATCACACATGGTCTGAGCTCTGGCCTGGCACCATAAACCTGCCTGCTGTGCATGCATACCAGTTGCCACACCGAACACATGATATCTAAATCATGCTCTTCAAATTTTGATTTTAGGTAACATCCTTTTGATTTCAGCATTTTGGAAACAAGATAGATGGATTTTAGGAAAATTTACAGGCCTTGAATTTCTAAAAAACAAACTTGCTCCAATAAATTGTCTTTTTTAAGGAACATTGGTAAAAGTCTCTTTAATAACATGAATTGATATTTTGGTTCAATTTAAATGAGAAATATTTTGAATAAAACTGTTTTATGTTTCTTTAAGCCTATCTTTGAGCTGTGTGTATGTGTGAGTGAATGTGAGTTCCCACTTTTAATTCATTATAATCCTACAGGTTTAAATCTATTTAGTTGACTATAAACAAAAATAGATTCGATTCATAGAAAATGTTTTTGTACCCTTTAGTGTTAACAATTTTTAATTTGGTTTATAGTATGCATATTATTCAGTTTAATGATAGATTGTTGTTAATTATTAGTAGTAATTGTTATTAATGGTTATAGTTATTAAATATAATTACTAATAACAATTGGTAAAATTCAGTCTAATGATAAATTGTTCATTGTTGTTTATTATTATTGACAATTATTATTCATAATAATTATTGATTGTTGTGACTAATAATGGTTAATAATAATTATTGATAATTAATAATAATTAATAATGGTTATAATTGTTGTGATTGTGGATAATTATTATTATTCTTCCAAAGTCCTTAATAATAAGACAAGATGGATCGTTCCAAGACTACAATCAACTTTGGCCTGTCTACTTTTGGGAAACCTCAATCTTTAGATTTGTAAATAGCATAGGGACAGTTAGGCTTAGCAGAGGGACAGCTTAGGAGTAATTAACCAGAAGGGACAGGATAGGGAAAGAATAGTAAACTTTAGGTATAGTTCATTAAAAGCAAATGGTTGGAAATGGGCCTAAGAGGTGGCATATGGATCTCAGCTGTTTCATGCATTACTAGGACATTTATTCTAATTATGTAAAAATAACCCTATAACAAATTATAAAAATTTCATGTTTTTCATTGCACATCAAACAATATGGCTTTCTTCTCTTACAGGTCAACCTAACAAATCTTTCTTATGTATGTATGTGTGTATGTATGTATGTATGTGCATGCACACGTGTTTATGGATGTGTGTACTTGTGTTCTAAGTACATTTTAATGTTAACAGCCATGATACCAGTAAAAACGTTGCCTCTGAGTTGGAACATGGCTCTTCCTTCTCAAGATGCAAATTTATATTAAACAGTCAAAACAATTCAACTTCAACAAAGGTTATGGGTTATCTATTAAAATTTTTTAAATAATGGATCTACACTGCCAACTACTGGTTATGCTCTTTTGACATCTAAAACAAATATGCAACCACGTTTTCATTGTATTAAAGTGTTAATAAGTTTTTGGGTATTTGGGAATAAAAAATAAAAGGTATAAAAATTTAAAATTTTAATAAATGAATAAAATGTGAATTCCCATTAAGATCATTGCGGAATTCATGGCTGTCATTTTTTTTTTTAATTTTTTGTGTGCATACAGGCTAAGACAAGCCTGCATTTCATTCAGGTGACCAGTGGGTAGCTGGTGTTGAGGCCTGCATTTCATTTGGGTGACCAGTTGGTTTGGAAAAAGGCTCCCTTTGCAGACCACCAACCTGGGAAGCTGGTGTGAAATTCCTGTCCTGGACTTGGGCAAGTGGAAAGTTACAGCCAAGAGTGGGAAACGTGTCTTGTTGTCCCAGGCTAAGGACCCAAGTAGGAAGTTACCTCTCTGGTCGGGTCGCAGGAGCGACCAACTGACCTCTATGCAATGGGGAAGTTCCCCACACTGTCTACAAAGTGGGCACTGTGTCCCCTTTCCCTTAGCAGGACTGCACTGCACCTGTTTGTGACAAAGGAAGCTTCCTAGAAGCTCCCACGGAAAAAAAAAATCAAGATGGTTATGATGGTAACAACTTCTCATGGGGCATATCTAGCCAGTCTTTAATTAACTGATGGGCATAAGAACTGTAAAAGAAAATTTTATTAAGAGGTAGATATTGAAAAATCTTTAAAGCAGGTTTTCATGCCAGGTCTGGAGAAGACCAAGAGCTTGGAGGAAGATAGTTATTAAAATCCACTTTGTAACGTTTGCAGCTTAAAATGGTAATACATTTGAACTAATTGGGAATATAAAATGTTAAGTGTTTTATTTATAATATGTATTGAATTTCCAACAATAATTTTGGAGTTAAGGTACACAAATGGTCTCTATGTTTTTCTGTGTTATACAGTATCACCTTGTAACATTTTTCCTTTACTTGTGGGGTAATTTTAAGAGATTAAGTTTAAGTTCACTTCCCAAATAAGTAGCATACAGTCAATGAAAAACAATTTGGGTGAATTTGATGAAAACTTACACCTTGGTTCCTGTTTATGGGTATGTGTAATACAACTTAGGCATCTAAAAGTCAAAACATAAATATTTAAAAAACAAAATGAAGGAGGTGGTATAATCCTTCTGTATTCCAAACCTTTTGATAAATTTTCAATTTTGAGGTCTTGAAACTAACAATGGGAGGGGATTTCTATGTTCCCACAGGTAAAAACACCAATCTAAATGCCTGAAAACATACAATTTTGGCTGTGTAGAATGGACTGGGAAATGCCAGCAGAGAGGTTGACCAATCAGAACATTAAAGAAAAAGGAACCTCAGATTGCCTAAGTTACAGACACTGAGCATCTCTCTGAATTCTATTTGGGTTAACTGTTTATAATGGGCCCTAATGAAGTTTACCTTCCAGATGCTGAGAAACTTTCCTACCTCTTCCCTTTTATAGGAAAAAGAAAAACATGATGGTAATGAAGTCATTCCCTAACTGTAAGTCAGAGCCAACTGGTATAGTGGTAATTTCTTATAAAACAGGTATAATTACCTTCTTTAATTGACTGATAGACATAGGAACTGTGAAAGGATAATTCTCTATTTAAAGCCAAATTCAATAGTAAAGTCTTTATAAGCTGTGTAATTAAGCAAAATATATTAATACAGGAGAGCTCTGATATCAGCAATGGATTATTCTGCCAAGGAGATGTTGGCTAGGGGATCCAAGCCCCCAAAATTATAAAGGCCTTTAGCCTATAAGTGGGATATCTGCAAGGAGAAAGGCAGTAAGTCCCTGTTGTTGAAGACATGGTGTAAGCATGAAAAAATGTTTTGAGACGTCACTTGCTGATGTACAGTTGGCCTCTGAAATGCCAGAGAGCGTTACCAGAGTCTACTAAAGCAATAAAGCAAAATATTGGTCTCCTTGAGTCAAGCAAGTCTCCTCTGTCAGTATCAGCTACACCTCAACTGCCTGGAGATACTGTGCAACAGTGGCAGCATGTGTCTATATATATATCCCAAATCTAATTGGCTATTAGCTCTCTCCTTGGAGAAAAAATTCACTGCTGATGCCATAAGTTTATGTCCTCTAGTGGTTAGGAGATGTTATAAGCCACAGTAAGAACTTGTCGTCTTTTATAGAGAAACAACAGTTTGTGAATTAGCATACCATCCAAACATCTGTATTTATGCTCACAGCTTAGCTCGCCATAATAGCTAGTACTGTTTAAATGCCTGTTTAAGTGCCTGTACATCTAATTGCTTGTGCTTTGTTAGTAGGATTAAAAACGTACCCTGGATAAGCTGTCAACCCATGAAGGGAAACAATCTGAACAGACTAGAGTCCAAAATGACATCTCCAGAGAAAATAGACTGTTTTGCTTCTCACCCACTTGTGCCCCTTTCCCAAAGCCTAGGGAACAAATTACGGAAGAGGAGGTGTGGTAGAATGTAAGGGCCACAGAGAAATTGGGGTGAATTGTGAGACTACAGCAATATAGGCTGGACTCCTATTTGATCAATATGCTTGTGCATACAAGCTTCTCCAACTGGACTATGGTAACCTTGGGTTGTTTCAAAATTTATAGATACTTGCTAATTGGTTTTACATGAATGTTACTTATATTCATTGCTTATGCTTGACAATCAGCTTACTTCATGGTTGGGATTTTTGGATATTAATTGGACTTAGTGTGAAAATAAAGTTTCAGGTCTGACCTGTTCCCCCACTGCCTAGCACTCAAAACAGGCTTGAGCAGCTGGCTATTCAAAACTCAGGTTCCTTTGGGTTGTTAGCCTCACCCATGGGCTCCCCTACCTCTCAGAAAAATTAAAAAAATAAAATTAAAAGGGTGAGGTGTGGGAAAACTTAGTTAAGATGGATAGCATTCTAAACCAATGGTACCTCCTTAGCTACACCCATGGGGTGGGGTGTAGTGATGAAAAGATTTAGGATTCGGCCCTGAGAATTGAGTCATGATATTTAAGCAGACATCTTGGAATAAAATCTCTCTCTCTGCATTTGAACCTCAACCTGTGTACACATGGTGTGCTTTCCTGTGCATATTTTCCATGTGGGTCATCCCAGGATTAAGTGTGCCCCGCCACAAGTCTCAGCAGTGACCCAACAGAGAGGTAGGGGTTTAATTTTGTTCTTCTATAAATGGTGATCCAGTTTTGACAACACCATTTGCTGAAAATTCTACCTTTCTTCCATTGAGCTTTTATGGCCCCTTTGTCAAATATGATGTGGCTGAAGTCATATGAGCTCAAGTTTGGATCATCAATTTTGTTCCATTGGTCAATGGTTCTGTTTTTTTGCCAGTACCAGGCTGTCTTTATGACTATAGCCCTGTAATATAGCTTGAAGTCTGGTAATGTAATTCCCCCAGTATTGCACTTTTCACTCAGGGTTGCTTTAGCTATTTGGGTCTTTTGTTTTTCCAAATGAATTTAAGGATTTTTTTTTCTAAGTCTGTGAAAAAGTTCATGAGGATTTTGATTGGGTTTGCATTGAATCTGTATATTAATTTGGGTAGAATGGACATTTTTACTATATTAACTTTTCCAATCCATGAGCATGGGAGGTATTTCCATCTTTTGATGTCATTTTCAATCTCCTTCTTCAAGGTTTTAAAATTTTTGTTGTAGAGGTCTTTGGTGTCTTTGGTTAGGTTTATTCCTAGGTATTTTTTGAGGCTATTGTGATTGGGAAGGTCTCCTTATATTCCTTCTCCAGTTGCTTATTGTTGGTGTAAAGGAAGGCTACTGATTTTTCTAGGTTTATTTTGTATCTTGCCACTTTACTGAAACTTTTGATTGTTTCTAAGAGTTTTCTGGCGGAGTTTTTAGCATCCCTTAGGTAAACTATCATATCATCTGTAAAAAAGGGATAGTTTTATTTCCTCTTTTCCAATTAGTACTCATTTAATTTTGCTTTCTTGCCTTATTGCCCTAGCAAGCATTTCAAGCACTATATTGAAGAGGAATGGTGATAGTGTACAACCTTGTCGTGTACCTGCCTTTACGAGGAATGCTTCCAAATTTTCTCCATTTAGGATGATGTTGGCTGTGGGTTTCTTGTATATGGCTTTGATTACATTGAGGAATGATCCCTCCAGTCCATTTCCCTCTAGGACTTTAAGCATGAAGGGATGCTGGATTTTGTCAAAAGCTTTTTCTGCATCAATTGAGATGATTGTGTGGTTTTTGTCCTTAAGTCCATTTATGTGTTTTATGATATTTATTGATTTACATATGTTGAACCATCCCTGCATTTCTTGTATCAATCCAACCTGGTCATGGTGGATGATCTTTTTTATGTGGGTCTGTATGCGATTTGCAAGTATTTTGTTGAGAATTTTTGCATCTCTGTTCATCAAAGATATGGGTCTATAGCTTTCTTTTTTGTTTGTGTCTTGCCTGGTTTTGGTGTTAGAGTGATGCTGGCTTTGTAGAAGGAATTTGGGACATTTCCCTCTGTATCCTTCTGAAAAGTTTGAGTAGTAGTGGTTGTAAGACCTCTTTAAATGTTTTATAGAATTCTGCTGTGAAGCCACCTGGGCCTGGGCTTTTTTTAGTTGAGAGGCTTTTTATTACATCTTCAGTTTCCTCAAGTGTTATGGGTCTGTTTAAGCTGTCAATCTCTTCTTGGTTAAGCTTTGGCGAATCCCAGGATTTCAGATATTCATCCATTTCTCTTAGGTTTTCAAATTTAGTAGAGTATAGGTTTCTGAAGTATTCTCCTATGATTGTCTGGATCTTTTCTTTATCTATTGTGATATTTTCCCTTTCATCACAGATGCTACTGATTTGGAGTTGCTCTTTCTTTCTTTTGGTTAACTGGGCTAGAGGTCTGTCTATTTTGTTTATCTTTTCAAAGAACCAGCTTTTGGATTCATTGATTTTTTTTGTATTGTTTTCTTTGTTTCTATTTCATTGATTTCTGCTCTGATTTTTATTTCTTCCTGTCTGTTGGGTTTAAGGTTCATTTGTTGTTGTCTTTCAAGTGATTTTAGCTGCAGTGTTAGATCATTTACATGTTCTCTTTCTGTTTTTTGTTTTTTTAATGTGGGTACTCAGGGCTATAAATTTCCCTCTTAGGACTGACTTTAATGTATCCCACAGGTTTTGTTGTGTTGTATTGTCATTTTCTTTTAGTTTCAGGAATGCTTTTATTTCATTCTTTATTTCTTCTCTGACCCACTCCTTGTTCAGTATTGTGTTGTTTAGCCTCCAAGTGTTCTTATAGTTAGTAGGGCTTACCCTGGTGTTAATATTGAGGTTTATTGCACTGTGGTCTGATAGAATGCATGGAGTAATTTCAATCCTTTTGTATTTGTTGAGGTTTCTTTTATGTCCCAGTATGTGGTCAGTTTTGGAGAATGCTCCATGGGGTGCTGAATAGAAAGTATAGTCTCTGGTGTTTGGATGGAATATTCTGTAGATATCTGTGAGATCCATTTGGTGTATTGTGTTGTTCAGTTCTGATGTCTCTGTTTATTTTTTGTTCAGTTGACCTATCCACGTGGCTCAGTGGGGTATTGAAGTCCCCCACTATTAGCGTACTGGGATTAATCTGTGTCTTGAGGTCCTGAAGGATTTTGCTTATAAAGTTTGGTGCACCAGAGTTTGGTGCATAAGTATTTAAGATTGTGAGATCTTCTTGGTTAATTGTTCCATTGATAAGGATATAATGGCCCTCTTTGTCTTTTCTGATTAATTTTACTCTGAGGTCTATTTCGTCTGATATTAGAATAGCCTCTCCTTCTTGCTTTTTGGTACCATTTGCTTGGAATATTTTTTCCACCCTTTCACTCTAAGGTACTGTCTGTCCCTGAGTGTGAGATGGGTTTCTTGGAGGCAGCATATAGATGGATTCTGTTTCCTAATCCATTCTACCAATCTATGTCTTTTGATTGGGGAGTTTATACCATTAATATTTAAGGTTATTATTGAGAGATGTGTGTTGTTTCCTTTCAACTTATTTTTCATTTGCATTCTTGGTCTAGGTATTTATTTACTCTGTTATGCTTTTGGTAATTTCTCTCTTGGGTTGCTTAAGGATAGTTGCTCCTTTCCTCTGTTCTTTGAATTGCTTAGAGTATTTTCTGAAGTGTTTTTTTTTTTTTTGACATGTGTTCTTTTATTTTGTTTATGTCCTGAAATATTTTTCTTTCTCCTTCAACTATGATTGACATTTTTGCTGGTTATAGTAATCTCGGTTGGCATCTAAAGTCATTTAGTACTGGCATTACTTTAGTCCATGTTCTTCTGGCTTTCATACTTTGCACTGAGAAGTCAGGTGTGATTCTGATGGGTTTCCCATTAAATGTAACTTGCTGTTTTTCTCTTGTGGCTTTCAGTATCTTGTCCTTGTTTTGAGCATCTAGTGTTTTTAACTACGAAATGATGTGGGGAATTTCTTTTGTGGTCTTGTCTATTTGGTGCTCTATATGTTTCTTGTATTTCTATGGGTTTGTCTTTTTTCAGTTTGGGGAAGTTTTCTTCTATTATTCTGTTGAAGATCTGATCAATACAATTCTCTTGGGTTTCTTCTCCTTCCTCTATCCGTATGATGCTGAGGTTTGGTCTTTTCATGGTGTCCCACATTTCCTGGTTGATCCACTCTTGTGTTTTTAAAATTTTTTCATAATCTTTACTTGAGGTTTCTAGCTTCACTGTGTTATCTTGTAGGTCTGATATTCCTTTTTCTTCTTCTTCCATTCTGCTTCTAAGGCTTTTTCTCAACCTTTCCTGCTGATTGGATGAATGTTCAATTTCCCTTTTTTATTTCCTCCTGTGATTTCTTCAGTATTTCCACTTCCTTTTGGAGCTTTTCATTCTTTTCTTGTAGCTCCTTGCTTTGCTGGTCAGTTTCTTTTTTCCTTTCAGCCTGAGATCTTTTCAATGTTTCCATTTCCTTCCAGAGTTTGTCATTCTCTCCTTCTAGTT
The DNA here is from genome assembly GCA_009823505.1 of Rhizomys pruinosus. NCBI lineage: Eukaryota > Metazoa > Chordata > Mammalia > Rodentia > Spalacidae > Rhizomys > Rhizomys pruinosus. The sequence goes on from VZQC01001008.1 coordinate 4,199,176, forward strand.
CTTTTTGGAGTTTGTATTTCTCTTCCTCGAATTCTTTTTGGACTTTGTATTTCTTTTCCTCTAGTTCTTTTCAGAGTTTATCAATCTCTCCTTTTAGTTCTTTCTGGAGTTTATCATTCTTTCCTTCTAGTTCCTTCATGAGTTTTTCATTCTCTCCCTTTAGTTCTCCAATTTGTTCTTTATAGTCTTTGAATATGTCTACAATTGTTCTTCTAAGGTCGGTTTCTTGGTTCCCTTCCAGGGAGATTTTGTTGTTGGGATCTCCTACAGGAGTGGTTGAGTTTGGTGGGGAATTATTTTGAGCTTTTCCTGTATAATTTTTTCCGTTGTGTTTTTGGCATGTGTATTTTTGTTGTTGTTGTTGTTGTTGTTGTTGTTGTTTTTCTCCCTTTGTTTCTTTGTTTGCCTTCTGTTCCTAATCTCAAATGTTACTATGGGGGATTGGTTGGTCACTCAGTTTGCTTCCTGTTGGTTTCTTCCTCAGTTTTGGCTATGCAGCCTCCAATCGACTGACACTGCTGTATCCTTCCAACAGCTTTAAACTGCAGCATCAACAGTTTACATTTTCCACCTCAGTATCAGTAGTTTGAGAGGGGGTGGTGGGGGTGGTGGGGGTGTTTGGCGGATTGAATCCTTTGGGCTGAGCACAGATAGTGTGCGCCCCTGGCTGACCTTCTATCCACACATGCAGTTCCTCTCTGTGGTACTAGCATTGGATGGCACCTGCTGAGGTGGGCCACCAGCCAACCTCCTGCACAGCACAGATCAGCCTTGGCGGCAGGGCACAGATAGTGTGAGCCTCTGGCCGTCAGGCTATTTAAAGGAAGGTAAACAGCAGGATATTTTGAGTAAGGTAAAGCAGTCAGAACTGCAGGGAAGCTGGTTAACAACTTATTAGCTTTAGGAAGTCCCTGAAATTGATCAGGTTCACTAGGCCTCTCTGTTTGTGTGTGTGTATATATATATATATATATATATATATATATATATATTTATGAAAGAGGCAGAGCTAGCATGGAAAAAGCTCAGACCTGCTGAACTGCCTGGAAACGGCACTCTTCACTCTGTTGCCTGTCGATAGTTAAGCTGTCACCCATGCTGGGGTGGGCCTTTCGTGAGGCATCTCTCTTTGAGTCATCAACCTGTCCCTCATATTTCTGTAACTCACCGGTTCAGCAATTTTGACTTTGGTGGTGCCCTTACTTTGGTCTGCCATTGGTTCCTTATCTGGAGTGAGTCCGTATTTGTCTATACTTTCCCAGGAAATGTGTTATACAACAGCCAGCAAGTCACAAGGATCCACGTGTCTCTGCCTCCCCAACACTGGGGTTTGAAGTGAGTGCCTCCATACCTCGGTCTGAAGGTACAGGTTCTGGGATTGAACGCAGGCCCTTATGCTAGGGTGATGAACAGTTTACTGACTGAGTTATGTCTATGGTCTACAGTTTGGTCATTGTTCTTTATCCATTCTCACTACACAAATTCCAGCTGTCACTCTACTCAGAGAAATATATCAAGTAAAGAATCTTATTTTTGTAAGTAGGATTTGCTAGCTTTAATGCTGGGACTTAAGTTTGCAGTCAACACTCTTTGAGGATTCTTGAAGCATTTATTGGCAATAATGACAGAAGACAAAGTTCCATGTTCATTAACATATTAATAGGTTTCATTTCATATAATCCATTTTTAAAAGCTTAACATTGTTTTTCACCTTATGGCATTATCTTATTAAACCAGGAATACTTAAGATTGTATATGAAAGGCTTCTCCACAGATCTAATAAACCAGATTAGCCAAATTCAAATACAAAAGCAGGGTTTAATGGAAAAAGACTGCTCCTGGGAGAGTTCACTGATTTCACAGGCTGAGGTCAGTGAAGTTATGCCCCCCCCCAAGCTGGGATAGTGGCTCCTGGCCAGAAGAGAAGGGCAGGGACCTCCCTATCCACACCATTTTGTCTTTTTTGTCTCAAGCCTCCAGGCCTGACAGTATATTATCTTCAGGTTTAAAAATTTTTATTTCCAATGGACACCTTCTGATCATTTCAAACTCAGTGTCTTTTGATATTCTCCCTCTTCCAACTGTGTGTCAGAACTCATTGTGAGCATGCCACAGGAGCTCCTGAAGACTGATGGGCCTCACCTGGTGAAAGGTAAGGGCCTGCTGTCTGCCCAGATCTTCCTTCTATCACATAATTTGGCTTTTTTATTTAACTTCTGAAAAATGGAAATCATTCAATTTTCTGCATCTAAATCTTCATAAACTGTTTCTCATACCCAAGCAATTCTTAATGATCAAATCATAAATAGGAGAAAATTGCTGACAAGCCCTTAACTACCTACCCCACAGTGAACCATGCCACCATAACACATTCTGAGATGCTCCCCTAGAGCTGATCACCAGTGATGAGTTTATAAACTCCTGAATTAAGATAGAGCTACTCACAGTTTACAGCCTTAAATTAAATTTCCTAATGCATGCTCTCCTTAGAGAAATCTAAGCTCTGGCTGATCTACATAGGCAAATAAAAACAGAGTGTACTAAACTACTTATCTCAGTTCTGAATTGTATTTATAGCACGCTGCTGCTGCAGAAAAATCGTGTGTTCAGCTTACCAAATATGCCTTTTGGAACTTCATAATAGTTGTCGCCACTCCCTAATATAGAGCAAAGAATAATCGGAAGACTATTGAGCAGTGTACTCTGGAACAGAAACAAATTATTTAAATATTTTGGAGAGCACATATTTGTTTTAAAATATTATATTCAATATTTTACTATATTGTGATTTTCCCAGTATTTGATGTATATATAAAAATTGGTGCAATTATTCCATTTTGCATTCATATTGATAAATAATTTTCTATCACAAATACATCAGAATCAATTTGGTCTCATAAGCTGTGTAACTTGTTTAAAGACAGATTCTTTTAGAGAATTTGACTTTCATTTAGTTGGGCATGACATGTTAATAAGTATTTTTTGTTTAGTGAAATGAAAGTTAGTCCACATTATTGCTTAAGGATTCTAAATATGATGATCAGAACGTATGAACAGCTTGATGAATGTTCTTTCTAGTCTCTTTAAGGAAGATTTATTGAGGCTTCAATATCCAAGTTTTATAACTTCAACTAGAATTTCATCTTGAAATTCATTTTCTATGAACATTAGAAAGCCCAAAAATGAACTGCATACAAGCTACCATTAAATTACCCCTATAAATCTCTCTGAAACATTTATTTTTCATTTGTGATCTTAATCAAGTAGTCAATAATCAAAACTAATGTTCACATTAAACACATTAAGCATAAATTTAAAGGCATAATATTCGGTATTTGAGGGAAGGGATTAAAATATTTTAGTGTCTGAAGATATTACAGAAATTAAAGCCAGACTCATTTGCCTAATTCATGTCCCCATTTCCCATTTAAATAAATGTATATAATATTTCTAACTTATCTTATCTGCTGTTGAGTAACAAGTTTCCAAATAAAATTTTGGAATGAAGATGATGTGAAATGAGAATGAGTCACATTGATTAAGTGTTGAATAGCCATTTCCTCCAAGGTAAAACTTTCTGTCTTAGAGGGAAACTCATTAAGACACAGGATGTTCTAAGGAGAAGTGAAACATTCCAACTTGCAGGGAAGCTTGTTAAGAAATAGGACGTTTCAGTAGTTTCAGGATGTCCCTGAAACTAATGAGATTTATAAGGGTTCTTCTCATCCTCAAGCATATATAACCAGTAAAGACTGATGGGAGGCATTCTCAGACAAGCTCAGCTGTCTAGAAGAGATCAGACTAGCCTGAAAGAAGCTCAGACATTCCTGAAAAAGTGAGCTCCAGGTCTCCAGCTTTCCTGAGTCATCACCCATGATGGGGCGGACTTTTGGTGGTAGAGGTATATTTGACTAATTTCTGTTCCCTGTCACCAATTCCCTGTCTGGGTTGAGTAGATGTTTGTGTATGTATCCCTAGAAATAGTGTCAAAAACCAGAAAGCATTACCAAATCTGATAATAATTTTGTTTCTTTACACTGAGTTTCTTACTTAATCAGGGCTAGGCATATACTATTATGTAGGTGGCAACTATTCAGAAGCCATGTCGTCAGGAATTCCAAGGAGATCTAAAGTTTAGACCTGTGAGATTTAAAAGCCAGCATGCTGTCATGATGGGTTATTTTAGTGAGCAAGGACTTTATAGTGTTATGGGAGACACTCACTGTCCATGTCACTGAACATGACAAAAAATGTTTAGAGACAATATTAAATTTATACTTATTGAAGGACACACAGGTCTGGAACAGTTAGGTGAAATGCTACAAATCTTCCAAATTTCTTTGCAATTTAAACATGTTTTTGCTGGCTAGAGATGATTAGATTAGGCTAGATCCTTAAATATGGAGGTAAATAGAAATATTACCCAAAATAATCTGTTTGTCCAATGAATTATAAAATACTCATCATCTACTCATATCTACCCTTTTCCTATATTTCTATATGCATTGTAACAGTTTTGTGTTTCCATTATGTACTGTAACAAATGCCCTTGGAATTTTACTAATAGACACTTTACAACTTAGTCTCATTCAATCTCTGAGAAATTTACCCTTGTGAAATTATTCTACAGCTAGGAAAATGGCTCCTTATGAAGCTTCCAGGACAAAAGTGTGTGGGTATCCATTTCCTACTTAGATTTATTTAATGTGGAGGCAGTAGGACTTGACCAAAGGGAAATTTTCATCTTTTATATCCTTCTAGAGGATTGTTTTATTAATTCTATTGTCCTTTCCAGATAAAAATTGAAGTATTCATAATAACCACAAAACAAAAGGAAAACTACTTGACATTCCTTGTATGTAGGCTCGGGTTGTTTCAGCTTATTTTGGTATTTTTGCCAAATCCAACACACCCTCTATACACATATCTGCCCACATGTTCTGTTAGTGGCCAGAGGACAAATACTATTGGTTGCACAGGGAGGGCATGTGATCTCACTTGCAACTCTTTTATTCTACTATTGTATCCATTGTATCACAGTAGCTGTTTACAAGACATAGTGAGTATGTTTCCATTCCATTTATGGTTATTTATAAAATGTGATTGTGAACTCCTGCAATAATGTTATTCAGGTTCACAGACTTAATCATCATTTCTTCTACAATATATGGTTTCTTCCTCATCAGTAAGTCAACACTTCATTTTCAACAAACATTATACTTGTATGTGTTGAATGTTATTTTATAACATCCATATATGCTATCACATTTGTTTATAATCTAAAGTTAGCTATTGCTAAGCTCTTGTTTGGAGATTCTAAGCAGCTTGACCAATTCTACAAAGGTAACTTGCAAACAAATTTATAGAATCCAAATTTCCTTCTTTTTTCACCATACTAAATGTACAGGATAAATGTGCTCTAAAATATCAGATTCCATATCCTTGTATTCTCCTCACTTCAATCTTTTCTAAGGCTCACAAAACCCTATGTTTAAATTGGAGTGCTTTTTAGTTGGATTGCAGGAACAGTACTTTCCAAAAATGTTGCAGTTTCCAAAATAATGCATTTTATTGGATTAAAACATGACTCTAAAATCGTCAGCGATAATAATGGTTAAAAAAAAATCCAGAGTTATGCTTTTCCCTCCATACTCCTAAAAGTTTTCTGCAAATGATTCACACATAAGATCACAGGGGGAGCAGCCTCTAAAATGTCTAACCTTCACCTCCTTGAACCAAATCAGAGCACGTTATGCCTGATACCAGCACAGACCTTACATGAGCACAGACCTGTACAGGCTTCATCTCTGAGCAGGTGCTACAGGTCTTTACAAAGCATTTTTTTATCACAGAGCCACACGATGCCTGCACCATACTAATGTTTCCAATTCTCTTCTCCTCTTAAATTAAGAGAACTCATAGGCTGCCACTGACATATCTTTCTATTCACATTACTCTCTCCACTCATCACAAAGCACTGACTCTTTGTATATATAGGGAAGCCACACAGTTAACAAAGGAGGACAAAGTTTCATGAGAGGACACAAGATGTTCAGTAGGCAAGGGGAAATGGAAGGGAAGGGGAATGGAAGCTTGTAAACCTCCAGGTATCAGTTATTTTTAAGTAGCTTCCTTTTTTAATTTTATTTATTTTTGTTTGTGTATGAATGTATTGTCTTCATGCAGGTCTGTGCACCCGTGTCGTGCAATGCCGCAGATGTCAGAAGAGGGTCTCAGATTCCCCTGGAACTGGAGTTCTCCTGGAATTGGAGTTACAGATGGTTCTTAGCTGCCATGTGGGTGCTGGGGATCAAACCCAGGTCCTCTGCAAGAGCAGTCAGTGCTCTTAACCACTAGGCTATCTCTCCAGCCCCCAAGTAGTTTCCTTTTACACAGCATGCTTCTCTATTTCCTTATCAGCATCTGTGCAGGAAAAGCCACACATCATAATTACCATTCTCTGAACTTTCATGCATCCTTATCATGCTGGGATGAGTTTCATCATTAGTTCCACTCAACATCCCTGAGGTGGGAAAGCATTCACATTTATTTTTAAGTTTTATGGCATCTTCCATCTCCTAATCTCATGCCAGAGTTCTCAAAAGAAGCAACACAAATAGCCAATGGAATGCATTTAAGGAGGATGGATAGTGAAATTATAAATGAAATGAAAATAATGAGGACACACTGGGGGGAAGAAGCACTCAAGGAGGTAGTGGTGTGTGATAAAGATGAGAAATGAAGGGCCCAGAGAAGGCTTAACCCAAATGAAAAGCACATGGAAAAACTACCTTGGAACGGAGGACGTACCACAATCAGTAAAAAAAAAAAACAAAAATAAAAAAACAAAAAAAATAACAATAACACATATATTAATATATCTATATAGTTATGCATATATATTAAGGGAAGAGTAGAACCTATGTGATATGAAAGAATAGAGGGAAATAATATTGGGTTAAGTGGGGATGGGGAGAGAGGATAGGGTAAATAAGAGGGATGGGTGGGTGAACCAAATGAAGAAGGCTTAGAAACTCCACTAGCTTGTAAGATAATAAAAGCATAATTTTTAAAAGGAGTTTAAGGAGATGGAGAGATGGTTCAGTGGTTGAGGGCATTGGTTACTCCTACAGAAGTCTCAGGTTCCAATTTCATCACCTACATAATGGTTACCGTCCATCCATAATGCCAGTTCTGGGGGATCCAAAACTCTTCCTACCTCCATAAGTACTGTGCTACAGAGATGCACTTACCTACGTTTAGGACATAGAGAAATAAATACTGAGCTGAACAGGAAACTCTCCTCACTCGCTAGTTTTCATAATGCTGGAAAGTGCTGTACAAGCTGCCAGGGGGAAAAGGACTCAACAGTCTTACCTAGCACTGAATTTTGCATGCTATGGCAATGCAAGGCTGTTAATGTGGTAACCTATTACCTTCTTGATTGGCTTTGAGCCTTGTTCCACAGGGGGGAATTAATGCCTGGTACTGTAAATACAGTAAAATCCCATGGCTAGGGAAGCTATGGGCCCTAAGGGAGCACCAATTTATGTGCATTTTTTTTTTTTTTTGACAAATGGTCAAGTTGTTGAATCCTCTTCTAAACATTTTTGTTTATAGGCACAAACTTGTGCTGTGCTCAGCGTTGGTCTGAGATGCTGCTTATTGACGAGGGTAGTGGTTAATGTAGGGAGTCATAACTTCAAAATACTGAGAATAAGTGGCTGTAAATGCCTAGCAGTAGACAGAGGATTTGTATCAACTCCTGCCCCCAAGGATCAGGTCACATTACAGAAGAGGGGCCAGAATGAACATAAGACCTGGAGGTGGGAGGAGTCTGCAAAAGGCTCACTTCTGAATCTAACATGGCCATTACATACATGAACTCAGAAGCAGTGGTTACCTGTACATGACTGCCCCAAGATCAAGACAGTTAAAGATCTCAGCATGAAGACAATAGGGGCTCCTCCCATCCCACCTCTAGTATATGGTAGCTAACAGAAGAATTACTTGTCTTTGGGGGGGGGGATTTGTAGTTTGCCCGTGATTCACTGGATGACCCTACACACATGAACATATAAATAGCACTAACTGGACTTTTTTTTTTTCCTTTGTGTATTGTGGGGTTTTTGTGTGTGTGTGTGTGTGTGTGTGTGTTTTTTTTTTTTGTCTTTTCGAGACAGGGTCTCCCTGTAGTCCCAGCTGTCCTGGAACTTACTCTGTAGACCAGGCTAGCCTTGAACTCACAAAGATCTGCCTGCCTCTGCCTCCCAAGTGCTAGGCTTAAAGGCGTGCGCCACCACGCCCTGCTGTATTTTTTTTTCCACAGACAGGGCCTCCTAGTCACAGCCCACCTAGAGGTCATCATGTAAATTAAGGTGGCCTCAATCTCACAGAGATCCACCTGCCTCTGGCTCCCAAGGGCTGGGAATAAAGCCATGTGCCACCATGCCTAGTTTACTTTTTTATTTATAAAAGGAAAGACATGAAGTTGGGAGGTGTATGAGGGATACATTACAGGGAGCAGGAGGGACCTGGAAGGAGGGGGTGGGGAAGATATGACCAAGACACATTGTGTCTATATGTAAAAAAGTTAAAAATAAAAAAAAAAAACAAATAAAAGTCATTTGAACACATGACAATAATTATAAATACTAAATATTATATATTTTCCTCTTATATAAACCACAAATACAACATTTAATCCTATGAAAAATATATGAAGTCATTATTCTCCATATATTTTAAACAAGGAGACCCAATGAGGTAAGGGAATTTGCAAGAACAAGTAGTAGAGAAGGCTTTGAACCCTGGAACCTACTCCAGGTCTACATCCCATTAATATAGCTCTGCTTCTGTAAGCATCACTTATCACTTCTTTTCCCCCAGCATGAGGGTTTCCTACTACTGCAATGCTGTTGTCCAGCAAATGTAAGAAGACACACCATGGTGCATATCGGGTAAAATATAAATTACTGAAAGAAAGGTAGTATTTCTCAGAATCAACATGAAGACTACAAAGTCAGAAACTTATGTCCTCTAGTGGTTAGGAGATGTTATAAGCCACAATAAGAACTTGTCACCCTGTATAGAGAAACCACAGTTTGCGGATTAGCATACCATCCAAGCATCTGTGTCTATGCTCACAGCTTATCTTAACATAATAATTAGTACTGCTTAAATGCCTGTATATCCAATTGCTTGTGCTTTGTTAGTATGGCTAAGAAGGTATCACTGGAAAAGCTGTCAACCCATGAAGGGAAACAACCTGAACAGACTAGAGTCCAAAATGACAACTCCAAAGAAAGTGGACTGCTTTCTTCTCACCCACTTGTGCCCCTTTCCCAAAGCCCAGGGAACAAACTGCGGAAGAGGAGGCGTGGTAGAATGTAAGGGCTGCGGAGAGATAGGGGTGAATCATGAGACTACAGGAATATAGTCTGGTTTCCTAATTGATCAACATGCCTGTGCATACAAGCTTCTCCAACTGGCTATGGGAACCTTGGGTTGTTCAAAATTTGGACATAGATACTTGCAAAATGCACCAGTTATCTAATTGTATGACAAACTGAGTAACATCAATGTTATCTGCAAACAACTGTGTCATTATATTGTAGAATCCCTTAAAAATAAAAATAAAAAAAAGAAAAAAAGAAAAAGAAAATTAAGCAAGAACTGAAATAGGCTGAGGTACAAGAACAATAGCCAAAATTATGCCAGAGAAATAGGCAATGGGTCTCTGTGCCACCCCTGTTGAAGCACCCAACATGGTTAGAACTGGCTGCAGGGCACATTACCATACCCCTGCCTCCAGAGCTCCTGCCATTTTCTCGGAATCAATTCTAAGGTCTTAATATTGTTTTGCATCACTTGCCCCAAGTCCAAAACCCTGATCATAAGTATTTTTTAACACTGAAAAAAAGGATTTCAGTTTATTATACCCTGTACTATGTGTTACAAATGTAACTTGGTGATTTTGAAATTAATATCCAATATTCTGCAACAAAACTTTTTTTTTTGGTCTTTTTGAAACGGGGTTTCCCTTTAGTCATAGCTGGCCTGTAACTCACTATGTAGACCAGGCTGGCCTTGAACTCACAGGGATCTGTCTGCCTCTGCCTCCTAAGTGCTGGGATGAAAGGTGCCAGCCACCACGACTGGCAAAACTTTTCAGTTATTATATTTCAATTATTATTTCAACTATTATTTCCATTTGTCACTTTAACTAGTCTATAGAATTTTTATTGAGCTTTTGTATATTTCATACAATTCTTAATTAAATTTATATCCTCTCCCCTCCCCCATCCATGCTCCCCAACCCCTCCAGCATACCGCATGTGTTCCACCACACATGGTAAGCCCTATCCCATCAAGCATTTGTACCCAGATGTCCTTCAGTGCCAATTCATCCACTGATGTCTAGTCAGCTTATCTAGAGATTGTGAGAAAGGCATACTCTCACTCACCCAGTAGTAATCAGTCTTCAGTATTTCCCAGTGTAAGGTCTGCCACCATCCATTTCTCTCTCTCCACTCTGGGTCCTTGTCTGATTGAGTTGGCATGGGTCCTGTGCTCAACGCCACCATTGCCACAAATTCACATGTGCAAACTTCAAGTGGCCTGAAAGCCTCTGCTTCCCTATGTTCGTGAACCCACCCTGGGTCTTATAATCCTCCTGGCCCCTCTTCTGCAATAGTCCCTGAGGTAAAGTTTAAAATAGTAGTCCTATCCAAGGACACACACACACACACACACACACACACACACACACACACACACACTGCAGTCTCTTATTCTTTAAAATTTGGCCAATTAATCACAAGTATTAAATAATTTTAAGAAATGTCCATTCTGGGTCCCAGGTTCAGGGAAGGTAAATACTGAACAATCTTATTTTCAAATACTGAACAATCTTATTTTCAAGTTTTTCTGCACTCTTCTCAAATAGAAAGTCTGCCTGAAAGCCAACCAGTAAATTTCCCAAATAGCCACTCGCAGCATTCCTCTCAAGCACAGTGCTCCTGCAGCAGAGACCTGTGGCTTTGGGGCCAGTGGAGTCTCTTTTCACATTACTGATAACAGAACCGTGTGTTCTATTTTCATTTTGACATCCAACTTTGTATTCTTCTCCAACTTCATGTGTTCATATCAACCACTGAATTGTTCCCAAGTTTTAGTACTTTGAAGAAATTTATTCTGAAAAAATGAAGAATGAAACAAATTATAATGCAGGAAACTTACAATCAGCTAGGAAGCCCCATTAAGTTCTTAATGTTATGGTTTCCCATCTAAGTGCCCAACTTGATCATCAGCCTGGTTACACGATGCAAAGAAATAATCCAACAATTCAATAATTTCTTCTTTAACCCAGAATATATTTTCATTTTGAAAGCCTCTGTGAACATTAGCAACTAATGGTACCAACCCTCTAGTCTTTTTCAGACTTCTTTTACTCCATGCCATCTGAGACCCACTCCCCCACACAGGGGTCTGTCCTCCTACCTTGGTCACTCCTTCTTATATACCTGATGTACTAGACAGTCCCTGATACTGCTTGGAAAACCTTTGCCCTTAAAAATCTCCAGGTCATTTTTCCTATTTTAATTAACCCACATGTTTAGGTCTCAGTGAACACATAGAAATCTAAGAATTTTGAACTTCCTTTACTGATGGTTATGTGCACAATGAAGATAAAGTTTTCTCCTGGATGTCATTGTCAGACAGCATATTTTTAATTTAGAGATCTTCATTTCCTATCTACATGTCACCTAGTTTCTACATACTGTCAGGATTATTTTGGTTCACATTCTATTTGCAAGGAAAGTTAGCACACCTTGAGAGAAAGTTCAGCTTAGTTCAGTCACAAGCTCCATCTAACACTCCGAAATTCTCTGAGATCCTGTCATGCAGATGTCTCATTTTTTGCTGTGGTTTCTGCTCCATTTTTTTCCTCCCTTTTTTCAGTTGCAATTTTAGATAATCAAAATCAGTAGTACAAAGATCCATGTCAGGAACTTTTATCAGTAAGAGGGAGGGGCCATACAACAACCCCCCCCCATTGTAAATAACTATTACTCAAGAAACATTTAACTTGAATTTGAAGTCTTATACATGATAGATATTCCAACTTACTTACATATATTTATATAAAGCTTTTTTCAAAGCTTTAGTTTTAATTGATTCATGTCCAATGGTAGACTAACCTGGCCTAAAAAAACCCAGTATGAATTGACTCTGCTATTTAATAAAGAAGTTTCTGTAAGCTTGTGGCATCAGCCGTGGATTATTCCTCCAAGGAGAGAGCTAATAGCCAATTAGATTTGGGATATACAGACATATGGCTGCACAAAGCATCAATAAAAAAATTAAAAATAAAAAATCCCTATAAATAAGAAAAAAAGAAGTTTCTGTGTACTGCATTTAGAGTGGCACTGCAGACTTTAGGAATGGTTATACGTGTTGCTGTTCTTTAAATCTGAAATTTAAGTAAGTCAACACTGCTATCATTAGAAAAATTTGTTTAATTTGTAAAACTGAATGAATCTTTTAAGGCAACTTATAAATAAATGGCAAATATGTAAATATCTACTGCCCCCCCACCAAATCTCAAATCATGTTTGAAATAAAATATAGTTCTTTAACACTTTTCATGGTATAATTCTTTACTTTATTTTCAGTTGAAGCAGAGCCATCTTGAAGTTTAACCAACAAGAAAAAGATACATTTAACTAGAATCAATACAGAAAAACTTAAAATGAGAAAAACAGGTCACCCACATTGTTTCATAATTATGATATGGATTTTCCTTTCAATAAATTACTCTATGATCACATTGAGCAAAAATATAAATCATCCACAAAGGATTTTGTAGATGATCAGTGATGACAATAATATATAGCTCACTGAAATGCATTATGCCAGAACAGGGGCTTAGTTCCCAAAGGTGAGATGTCTAATCAATAACTCACTGAAAGAAAATTTATTAGAAAGGATCTGCCATAATTTCATAGAGAAATAAAGTAGGGAAATATTAACTAAGGCAGCTAAAATTAATGTTTAATTTCTGCTCTGTGAAAGCATTAAACTAGTATTCCTGAAATCCTATAACCAGTTTCTGAGCTCTTGGTATTGTTTTCCAAACTGCATCAACCCAGAGCTTGAGCAGCATTGGTTAGGGGATGGTCTGGTGTACAAAAACTCCATTACAATAATCAGGAAAGTTCAGCCCAGAAAACAGACACTGAACAGGGTTTCTGCATTTCTACACTCAAAGTACTATATGGAGACTCCATGGGAAATTTTAAGACTAAATATAAAGGAACAGCCAGACTCAGTGTTTCTTGTTCTCTGATTATAGGGCACAGTTTTCATCTGGATTCACGTACCCTCCCTTTTGGAAAATTGTTCATGGACCCTGTGTAAGGAATGAATCCAAGTACAGACACCCAAATAAATGGTATTGCCCTCAGTCCTCTGGTATTTTACAGCAGACCTGGAAATATTCATATATATATATATATATATATATATATATATATATTGTTCTTAACAAAGCTTATACATGTTCAAAGGCTTCAAAGTATTTGGATTTCAAAACATATTTAGCATAAATAAAATATACTGTACAGTCGGGGTTTTCTATTGCACCTGCCTCTGCCTCCCAAGTGCAAGGATTAAAGGCGTGGTGGTGCACGCCTTTAATCCTTGCACTTGGGAGGCAGACACGCCTTTAATCCTTGCACTTGGGAGGCAGAGGCAGGTGGATCTTTATAAGTTCAAGGCCAGCCTGGTCTACAGAGTGAGTTCCAGGACAGCTGAGGCTACACAGAGACCCTGTCTCAAAAAGACAAAAAAAAATACACTGTACAAAATGACTTTTCTGATTATATATTAATTCAAAAAAATTTAAAAATCTACTTGGTAGTGTTTTTGTATTTATTCTGTAATAAATACAGCTATTAATAATACTTCCAAGACTTATAGAGCTCCAGTTAACAAAGAAAAATCAAATTATTGGTATTTTTCAGTTCTTTCCAGCCTACAGAAATTTAGACTTTTAAATTACAATGATAAACTGATTCTATTGCCCAGAATACGACATTTTTATAAGTTCTATCCCCTTAACTTTGCAGGCAGTGATGTGGTTGTTTTTTACAACATTCTGCTTAATATAGCCATAGGAAGTGTTGAACCTCCGGTCTCACTTCTTGTCTCACAGGTTTATGCTACACTTGCCTCATTGATGAGAAAAAATAAAATAAATGGAATGCAAGCTCCGTTGCAGCCAGAGCTTGGACTACTCATTTTTAGTCCAGAACTGATAATTAGGCTGCATCCGCTCAAGCACATAACTAAAGGTAAGATGGTTCTTCCACAGACAAAACTGAAGCAATTTCATTTCTAATTACGGGCCCTGATAGAATATGCTTGTACCTAGTCTATAGCAGAGTGCATTCTTCTGGGAAATAATGAAGCCAGGCTATTAAAGTCACATTTTTAATGGGTAGAAGCTAGGGATAACTCCCATTTGAAAATATGCTTTAGAAATATGAAAAAGAGTTGTTTTCAGGAGTACAAAAACATAGTTTTCCTGAATCCTAGCTAAGAGAGAAGCATATTATATAATAATATGTAGCAGTGGACATACATGTAGAGGTCTGAATCATATAAACAGTGATGAAGATAAAGACAACTGGAGACCACAATATAAATAGAAAGCCCCATAATTCAAAGGGTATGTATATCTGGAAGTGGCATTATCCCCTGTATAGGGTAACTCCATTTTCAAACAAAAAGTCTAGCATCAATTGTGATATGCCTTACTTCTAGTAGTTAGTCAGCATGGTCCCACAGATCCCCCACACAATACAGGATATTGCCATCACTCTTGATTAACTTCCAGAACATTATGTTAGCATTTTATTACTGAAGACACCAAGTACTTGAATTACAGAACATTGGAAAATCAAGCTGGTATTGACCTAGAAGCTACATCCCTATGGCTAGCTTTCATCATTCTCAACCAGATGTGAATTGCCTGAGCTACCATAACAACTAGCCTGGCAAGATATGCCCATTAGTGCAATAGTGGCATTTGGACCTAACTAACTACCTTCTGATTGGATTTACGACCTACTCTACAACACAGAACTAACTCATGCTTGGTATCATTGACTATGCCAATAACCTGTGGGTGAGTAGATCACAGACCCTAGACAAGAAGTCACTAATATTATTCTGATATGTAGATATGATACTAAACTGGACTCTACAAACTTATCTTTATACTCATAGATGGTACAGTTTTCAATTGTCATCAAAGAAGCTTCTTTTTGCAGGAGCTGGTGGTTAATATAGAGAATCACAATGGGTCAAAGTATGGAGAGTGAGACACTGTACATTGCTTAGCTCTAAATAGGACATCTTTATCCTTGTCTCGTCCTTAAAAGGTCAAGGATCATCACATAAGAAAGATTGTAAGAATATTGGAGAACTGTTGCAGAACAGTGATTTTTGGGCATGACAAGGTCATTGCACACATGAACTCATGGCACCTGTGATTGTATGCGCAACCCCTGCAGAAGCTCACACTTCCTGCAGGGATCATGAAATCCCACCCTCTAGTAGAGGAACAATTTATACCCTCTGGCTGCTGAGGGAGGGAGAACATTTTCTTTGCATGTTGCCCTTGATGGGCTGTTCGTGTTCCAGTGGATACACTACAAGCAGAGCACAATGAAAGAACAATATGGGAAAAGCACAGAACAACTGTACACTAACTCCAAACATGTGGAGGACTCCTACAGTAGGATCTCCCTAGATGTAACCCAGGACACAGATTGTAGAATAACAATCACAGTTATATTCAAAGAAATCATAGAACTAAGGGGAGAGAATAAAAAACTCAGAAAGGACCTAGAGGGAGAGGACCAATTTCGGAATGAACTAAAAAGAAGAAAAATGACAGACTCCAGAAAGAGCTAGAGGAAGAAAATGACAAACTCCAGAAGGAAGTGGAAACACTGAAAAGATCCCATGCTGAAATCAAAAAGGAAACCAACGAGCGAAACAAGGAGCTACAAGAAAATATTGAGAAGCTCCAAAAGGAAGTAGAAATAGTAAAGACAACACAGGAAGAGACGAAAAAGGAAATCGAACAGTCATCCAATCAAAAGGAAAGAATGGGAAAAAGCCTCAGAAGCAGAGTGGAAGAAGCAGAAAAAAGAATATCAGACCTAGAAGACAACACAGAACAACTAATAAGCTCAAGTAAAGACTATGAAAAATTTAAAAATACACAAGAATGGAACAACCAGGAAATGGGGGACACTATGAAAAGATCAAACCTCCGCATCATAGGGATTGAGGAATGAGAATAATCCTAAGAGAATGGTATTGGTCAGATTGTCAACAGAATAATAGATGAAAATTTCCCCAAATTAAAAAAAGACAAACCCATACAAATACAAGAAGCACGTAGAACAACAAATAGAATAGACCAGAAAAGAACCCCCACCCCCACCATATCATAGTTAAAATGCTAGACGCTCTAAACAAAAGAAAATTCTGAAAGCCACAAGAGAAAAGCAACAAGTTGCATATAAGAGGAAACCTTTCAGAATTACAGCTAACTTATCAGTGCAAACTATGAAAGTAAGAAGAACGTGGACCAGGGCATTCACACTCATAGTAGGGGATTCCAATACCCCACTGGATTCTTTGGATAGATCAACTGGAAAAGAATAAACGGAGAGATATCTGAACTGAACAAGACAATACAGGAAATGGACCTCACAGACATCTTCTTAATATTCCACCCAAGCACCAGAAAATATACTTTCTACTCAGCACCCCAGAGAACATACTCCAAAATTGACCACATACTTGGAAAAAACCTCCACAAATACAAAAAAAACTAAAATAATTTCATGCATTCTATTAGACCATAGTGCAATAAAGCTCAATGTCAACATCAGGATAAGATCTGCTACCTGCAAGAACACACGGAGACTAAACAACACACTCCTGAATAATGAATGAGTCAAGGAGGAAATAAAGAAAGAAATAAAATCATTCCTGGAACTAAACGACAATGACAGAACAACACAACAAAACCTATGAGACACTTTAAAAACAGTCCTAAGAGGGAAGTTTATAGCCCTGGATGCCTATGTTAAAAAAAACAGAGAGCGCCCAGATAAACGAGTTAATGCTGCAGCTAAAAGCACTTGAAAGACAACAACACATAAACCCTAAATGTAACGGACAGGAAGAAATAACAAAAATCAGAGCAGAAATTAATGAAATAGAAACAAAGAAAACAATACAAAAAATCAATGAATCCAAAAGTTGGTTCTTTGAGAGAATAAACAAGATAGACAGACGCCCTAGCCCAGTTAACCAAAAGAAAGAAAGACCAACTTCAAATCAATAGAATTCATGATGAAAGGGGAAATATCACAACAGACAATGAAAAGATCCAGGAAAAATCATACAGGAATACTTCAAAAACATATACTTGACTAAATTTGAAAACTTAAGAGAAATGGATGAATATCTGAAATCCTGGGATTCACCAAAGCTAAACCAAGAAGAGATTGACAGCTTAAACAGACCCATAACATATGAATAAATTGAAAATGTAATAAGAGACCTCCCAACTAAAAAAGCGCAGGTCCAGATGGTTTTACAGCGGAATTCTATAAAACATTTAAAGAGGACTTACAACCAGTATTACTCAAACTGTTTAGAAGGATACAAGCAGAGGGAGATCTCCGAAATTCCTTCTATGAAGCCAGCATCACTCTAATACTAAAACCAGGCAAGGATGCAACCAAAATAGAGAACTACAGACCCATCTCATTAATGAACTCAGATGCAAAAATTCTCAACAAAATACTTGCAAACTGTATACAGACCCACAGAAAAAAGGATCATTTACCATGATCAAGTTGGATTCATACCAGAGAGGCAGGGATGGTTCAACATACGAAAATCAGTAAATATCATAAAACACATAAATGGACTGAAGGACAAAAACAACACGATCATCTCAATAGATGCAGAAAAAGCCTTTGACAAAATCCAGCATCCCTTCATGATTAAAGTACTAGAGGTAATTAGACTGGAAGGATCATTCCTCAACATAATCAAAGCCATATATATGAAAGCCACAGCCAGCATCATCCTAAATGGAGAAAAGTTAGAAGGATTCCCCATAAAGGTAGGAACCTGACAAGGCTGCCCTTTTTCACCACTCCTCTTCAATAGAGAGTGGTTGAAGCACTGGCTAGGGCAATAAGGCAAGAAAATGAAGTTAAATGAATACTAATTAGAAAAGAGGAAGTAAAACTATTCCTTTTTGTGGACAATATGATAATTTACCTAAGGGATGCTAAAAACTCCACCAGAAAACTCCCAGAAATAATTGAGTTTCATTAAAGTGGCAGGATACAAAATTAACCTAGAAAAATCAGCCTTTTATTAAAGAAGAAGGAATACAAAGAGAAATTCCCAAACACAATACCCTCAAAAACAATAAAATACCTAAGAACATCCTAATCAAAACCATCAAAGATCTCTACAACAAAAATTATAAACTCCTGAAGAAGGAGATTGAAGAGGACAGCAGAAGATGGAAAGACCTCCCATGCTCATGGATTGGAAAAATTAATATAGTAAAAATGTCCATTCTACCCAAATTAATAAACTGATTCAACACAATTCCAATTAAAGACCCAAGGACATTCTTTACAGGCCTGGAAAAAAATTCTTAAATTCATATGGAACAACAAAAGACCCCAAATAGCCAAAGCAACCCTGAGTGAAAAGAGAAATACAGGGGGGTTTCTATACCAGACATCAAACTATACTACAGGGCTATAGTCACAAAAACAGCATGGTACTGGCACAAAAACAGACCTGTAGACCAATGGGACAAAACTGAAGATCCAAATTTAAGCACATACAATTTCAGCCACCTCATATTTGACAAAGGGGCCAAAAAGACTCAATGGAGGAAAGACAGCATCTTCAGCAAATGGTGTTGGCAAAATTGGATCACCACTTGTAGAAGAGTAAAATTAAACCTCTACCACTCACCCTGTACAAAAATCAACTCCAAATGGATTAAAGACCTCAACGTGAAACCCAAAACTCTGAAGGCAATAGAAGAAAAAGTTGGCAGCAAACTTACAAGACATAGGCGTAGGAAAAGACTTTCTAAATCAGACAGCAACTGCATAGGAAATAAGGTCGACAATTGACAACTGTGATCTTATTAAGCTCAAAAGTTTCTGTACAGAAAAAAAAATAAGCAATCAGGGAAGTGAAGAGAATCCCCACAGAGTGGGAGGCAACCTTCACTGCTGATACATCTAACAGAGCATTAACTTCCAGAATATATAAACTACTCAAAAAACAAAGAAGTAAAAAAATATAATAAAAATAAAAGACTCACTCAAAAGATGGAGTAAAGAGCTGAGCAGAGACTTCACAAGTGAGGAAATAGAAATGGCAGAGAAACATCTTAAAAAGTGTTCAACATCGCTAATAATTAAGGAAATGCAAATTAAAACCACTTTAATATATCATCTCACCCCATAAGGCTGGCAAGGATCAAGAAAACAATGATACCAAATGCTGGAGAGGGTGTGGGGAAAAGGGAACACTCATCCGCTGCTGGTGGGAATGCAAATTTGTACAACCACTATGGAAAGCAGTATGGAGAACACTTAAAAGACTCAAAATGAGTCTACCACCTGACCCAGCCATACCACTTCTGGGAATATATCCATCAGACCCTTCCTACCACAGAGATACATGTACAGCCATGTTTATTGCAGCTCTCTTCACAATAGCAAAGAGCTGGAACCAACCCAAATGCCCCTCAACAGACCAGTGGATAGAGAAAATGTGGCACATCTACACAATGGAGTTCTATGCAGCAGTGAAGAAATATGACATCATAAACTTTGCAGGTAAATGGATGTAACTAGAATATTTTATGCTAAGTGAAGTAACACAATCCCAGAAAAACAAAAGATGAATGGTATCCCTCATCTGTGGATGCTAGTACCAAGTACCTAGTTGTGTTTTTTTTTTCATTATTTATTATTTTTATGTGTATGAATGTACTGTCTGCATGTAGGTTGGTGCACCTGTGTCATGCAATGCTATGGAGGTCAGAAGAGGGCGTTGGATTCCCCTCGAACTGGAGTTAAAGATGGCTCCTAGCTGCCATGTGGGTGCTTGGATTCGAACCCAGGTCGTCTGCAAGAGCAACTGGTGATCCCAACCGCTGATCCATCTCTCCAGCACCCCAAGTACCTAGTTGTAAGACGATCTGAGCAACATTAATGTTATATTCCTCATGATCTAAAGACAACTGTGCTCTTGCATTGTGAATCCCTAAACAGGTTCTAGAGCTGATCTATCATCTATTTTCAGACCTTGGGTTTTTGGTATATGACGGAGGGCGTGTGTGCATCTTTTAGAGTAATATGGAATTAAAATGGAAAGATATGAATCAAGAAATATGATACAGAAATAGCATACAGTTTATTTCCAAAGGATACAATTTTAATATAGGTGCAATGTAACAGACTGGTGCAACTTAGCCTTTCTGGGTGCTTAACGACATACTTAACAACCATACCAATTTGGCCAAGGGACCTAAGGGATAACTTTGTTCCTTGCCCTCAGAGGTCAACCAAGTCTTAGGGGATTATGCATGGGAGCATCTCTTGAAATGTCCTGCAAATGTGGGTCACCAGTCTTCCTGTTCAGGGAGGTCTTGGAGAGCCACTAATGGGACTTCAGCCTGTGTGCAGTCTATAAAGAAGAAAGTCTGCTCATGCTTTAGGAAAGGGAGCCTGGTCTAGCAAGAACTGATTTTGTCCTTGAGTGGATGGAACTGGTAAATGAAAAGCTGAAAGGAGCAAGGGACTCCCACCCTCCTCCCCACAAAATCTCCAAGAGACCCCTGAGGAGCAGATCCTTAAGTGACCTTGAGAAAACAAAAACCTTGGCTAATCAGGGCTGTGTGGCCTTAAGCATTCAAAAGGAAAGTACAACCATATATAAAAAATCAGTAAGAACAGAGAAACTGTATTGCAGACATAAAACTTGAGATCTTAGTAAAAAGACAAAAAGAAAAAAAAGAGAGTGTACTGTTGTTTGGCCTGTCTTCAATTCTTACTGGCAAGTGCATCTACCCTGTGGCTCCCACTGCTTTTGGCACTCCTCAAAGACATGAGATACAGCTTTTTAATCTTTCAATACAAACTGAAGACTCATGTCTCTCCAAGAATCCTCCAAACCTTCAATGCCAGATGGGGACTACTGAGATACCCAGCTT
This sequence comes from Rhizomys pruinosus, assembly GCA_009823505.1. Classification (NCBI taxonomy): domain Eukaryota; kingdom Metazoa; phylum Chordata; class Mammalia; order Rodentia; family Spalacidae; genus Rhizomys; species Rhizomys pruinosus. Next base: position 4,220,534 of record VZQC01001008.1, read on the forward strand.
GTGGACTAAGCAGCTAAAGGGATTTCAGCCTAGTCATAATATAGATTGCCATTGTTGGACTACCTGGGCCGTATCATGGATGCCAGTACAGGGGTATCAAGACAGGACACGTGCTTACTGGACTTCATTTGGGGGACCTTGGGAGGGAAAGACCCCAATGTGGAGCAAAAGTGCAGGATTGATGGTTGTTTGGGATTGCCAAGAAGGGAATTTCGAGCACTTCTTTAAGGAAAACATGACATCTTTTAGGAAAAAAAAGTCCTCCAATTCAAGTGATATGTGTATGTATGTATGTATGTATTTACTTATTTATTTATTTATATATATAAACTATGTATATCTATGTCTATATACTATAGCAATACAAATTGGAGAGAACAACAGCAAAAGAACTGGAAAAAAAAAAAACCTCTGGAAAGACTCAGAAAAAGATACAGGACATGTACGGCAGAGTGCTGGGACTCGGGTAGGTTAGGGGACATGGAAAGGGAAGTGACTCTAGATTGGATTGAGAAATGATGTAAAAAAATTTTTTAAAGAGAAATGATGTATGGCTTATGGAAAAAGTTTAATAACAATAAAAAAAGAAATTTAACTCTGTAATACTCTCCACCTGTTGGAAAAAAATTCTTTTATGATGGGTATATTAGTCACTTTTCTGTTGCTGTGATAAAACCACCACGACCAAGAGAACTTATAAGAGGAAGAGTTTATTTGAGCTTATGATTGACAGTTCCATAGTCCATTGTGGTGAGGAGGCATGGTGGCAGGAGCTGAAGCAGAAAGCCGAGGTTCACATCTTCCAATTAGCACAGGAAGCAGAGAGAGAACAACTGAAGACTAGCAAGTCTTTTGTGAACTCTGTAAGCCTGTCCTGAGTGTCTTACTTCCTCCAGCAGGGCCACACCTTCTAAGATTTCCCCAAACAGTGCCACCAACTGGGAACAAAAATGTGTGAATACTTGAAGTCTATGGGGGAAATTCTCATTCAAAGCACCACAATGGGTGAGAGCTACACTTCTCTGTTTATAAGGATAAGAATGTAGAATAGTTAGACCTTCTATTGGATTAGGTGAATGGTAATGGTACTATCTCCTCTCCGGTTACTGGTATTTGGCAAGGTTTACAGTACCAGCAACATTGCCTCCTACTGAGTGGGCCTTAAGTCCAATTCCACAGCTGCTGGTTATCCTCACGGTATTGGTGCCAGTATTCCATATTTTACTGGGCTGGTCATTGTTGGTTTGGGGGCTTTACAGCTGGGTAGGACTATTGATGGCTCTGCTCCCTTGGCAGCTTGCATAGCAACTTTTGATACTATGAGAGCTGGTACTAAAAGAGGGAGATTCTAGGTCAGTTCTAGCTTGATTCTTCCAAGTTCTGTGTCTGAAATATGTAGTATCTCCAGCAATAGAGTCTTGCCTTCAAGTTCTGGGAGGCATCCAAGCACAATGTAATTACCTCATATTGTTTTAGAAGTCTTTTTGACTACCCAAATCAACTTGAAGGAAGGTTTCACATACCTGACATAGGGTTTTGTTGTTGTTGTTGTTTTGTTGTTAGAGAGTATTATCACCCTATGTGTTGTAGCTATGTCTAAACCTAAACTTGTAAAATAATGTTTCCCTATGGACTTTTCAGACTATTTTTAAATCTCTCTTTCCTTCTTCTCCCTCTGTATGACCCTCTCATTCCTCCCTATTTAAATTCACCATTTTTTCCCATTTCCCTTTTGATAGTGGCCATGTCAAAGACCTCAATGTGAAACCTGAGCTAATAAAACTGCTGGAAGAAAACATAGGCAGAACCCTACAAGATAAAGGTACAAGAAGGGACTTTTTGAATAGGACTCTATTCACTCAGGAATTAAATCCAGCCTTGGTTAGTGAGACCTCATAAACCTAAAAAGCTTCTGCATGGAAACAATCAACTGAGTGGAGGAAACTCACAAAGTAGGAGAGAATATTTGTCAGCCATATATCTTATGGAAGATATACATATATATTTATTTATATATGTATATATATACATATATACAAAGAATAAACAAAGAACCAAAAGATATACGAAGAACCCAAATGTCTCAAGAAAAAGAATTTTTAAATGAGCTATGAATCTGAACAGAGAAGAAATAATAAATGGCTAATAAATATCTTTAAAAGAATTCAACATCCAGCACTATTCTTTTTTAATATTATATTTATTTTGTATTTTATGTGTAATAGTGTTCTGCTTGCATGCATTTAAGTGTGCCGTGTGTGTGTGTGTGTGTGTGTGTGTGTGTGTGTGTGTGTGTGCTGTGCCTATGACAGCCAGGTGCTCTATAAAAGCAATTAGTATACACAACCATTGAGTCATCATCACTCAAGTTCTGACATCCAGAAAAATGCTTAATAGTCAAGAAATGGAAAAGGTAGGTGTCATGAATAAATAACAAATCACAATGAGAATGTGACACATATAAACAATGAAAAATCTTTTGAAGCCATAAAATAATGAAATTCTATTATTTGCAGCAACATTATTTAAGTGAAATAAGGCAGACTCAAAAAAAAAAAAGATACTACATGTAGTTTTACTTATTCAATAGCTTAATGCTTTGAGTACAACTCCAGTCTTTATATTCATTGGTTTCATATACTTATTCTCTGTGAAATAAAATTTGATCTTATTATCAAATAACACCTTCAGAGAATCTGTCCCACTCATCAGTTTGCACAAAAGTTTCACTGCAAATTTTAAATATGTACTGCACTCAATTCTGAGGGCTTCTCAAATGTACCAGTATGACTAAAGCAAAATATGATATAACTCATTTAAGCCATTTGCAAGAGCTTCCTAATATTTTTGAATCTCTAAAGAAAAATTTCCTTCTTTAATTGGAAAAGCTCAGTGTACAGTTCCTAAATTCCTGAAATTCAGAAAAATATTTCTTTGAGGTATTTTGTGATGGATAAAGAAGTCTAGCATGTAGATATAGTCTGCAAAACCACAGGAGTTATCTCCTTATTAGAAATCAAATCACAAATCAGAATATATTAAAAACTCTGAGTAATTCCTTATTAAAATTATTAACTTTTGTTTAATTCAGCATTTGAAAAGCCTAAAACAAAGGACAGACTACAATGGAGAATACTTTTTATAGCTGACAAAACCGTTTACCTAAAAAGCAAACTTTCAAAAATCCTATTGTATAGAATCCCTGGTGGTGTACCCTAGAGTTTGTTGGGGGAGAGAGGCATGGAACTTGAGAGACTTCCTGACCAGTCAGATTGTCAAAAGAATAAGCTCTAGGTTCAGATTTTTTAAAATTAAAGAGTAGAAGCAATTGAAAGCACACCTATGGCAAGTGTACCCCACATACAGATAATAGTTATTAGTAATTAAAACAATTTAATACTCAAATCAAAGTTGTTATCTTATAGTTTCAGTCACTAGTGTGCAACCTAAGGTCCATCAGCAATACAGATTAAATAAACTCTTGACAACTATATGATAAAACATGGGTATATATTCATAGTTCTCAAAAGTGAGAAACTAATCTTTACCTGAACATCAAAGAATGGAAACATTAATACATTTCATCTAATGATGCTACAAAGTATTTTATATAAAGAAAAATTTAAATATAGATAAAATTTGTGATTATTAATGAAAACATTTGGATATATATCCAAGTTCATGTTTTGAGTTGGAGAGTATATGAGCAGAAGTCAATTATACCTAAACATTGAAGAAAGTAGCTTCTGTTAGTACCTTTGCTTTGCTTTCAAAATAATACTGATACTGTCATTGAATCTCTACTGGCTTCTGCAGATGTCTAATTCTCCCATGGTACTACATTAAAAATGCACTTTCTAGGTTTATTACTGAAATGTCCAAAGAAGGGCCTCCCTCATGGATTGAGATTAAGGGAATGATTGCCAGGTTTTTATGAGAAAATGTAGTTCTTAATTTAGTAAGAAATATGATTGTGCTCAGTATTACAATTGTTCTTACAAAAACTAATAAAAATTAGACTGGGAAGATGGCTTTAGGGGGTAAAGTTCTTGCTGCACAAGTATGAAAACTGAAGTTTTTATTCCCAGAACCCACATAAAGACCAAGTGCTTCTGCAACCCAAGTGCTACGGGACTGAAAAAGGGTAGATCTGGGGTGGAGGAAGAGGATAGGAAGGAGGGAAGGGGGGCCTTCTGGCCAGGCATTTTAGGAAATGGTAAATGGAGATCTCCAGGTTCAGTGAGAGACCCTGTCTAAAATATAAGGTTAAATGCTTATGAAAGACACCTGCCAATCTCGGGCTTCCACATGAGCCTGCACGTGAGCATACCTCCACATTTCAAAAAGAAGAAGTTAATTAAAATGTTCATAAAATACAAGGTGAGAAAATGTTTCATCCATTCTATCTTATAGAAATTTATTGGTACCAGGTGTGGTGGCACATGACTTTAATCCCAGCACTCAAGAGGTAGAAGCAAGCAGATCTCTGTGAGATGTAGGCCAGCCTGGTTTACATAATGAGTTCCAGGCCAGCTGGAGTTACAAGGAAACCTTGTCTCAAAACAAGCAAACAAAAAAGAAAGGAAGAAAAGAAAGAAATTCTTTTGAAAGAATAGACAGACAGATTCATGCTATTTCTTGCTTTCTCCTTTTGCAACTTGACAGCAGGAGCCATGGCTTATAATTTTGTCTCCATTTTCCTTGTTGAGATTATGAAATGTAAAAAGCCTCTTAATAGCTTAATAGAATCACCTTTGATTTTACAGCTTTTGGCACTGTTTTATATGAGCCATAAGCGAATTATACATTATTTCAAAGTGATATGGATAACAGATACATTTAGTTATTATATATTAATTTAACATTTCATATACCTTGGTCCAAAAACATCTACATCCCTATGTAGTGTAAGAGTTAAGTATTCCTTCTTGGATAGAAATACACTGGCACTTTTCTGAGAATATCAAGTACATATTTCTGAAATTTTATATGGATACAAATAAGAAAAATGATTTAAAACCTTAAAGTGAAAATTTTAGATGGTGGCCTTATTTATAAAGTGAGAAGCTTCCTTCTCTATTACCTGAATAGAAAATGAACATTGAATAATAAGAAGAGAAAAACATGCACATAGGGGAGTATGGATATTATTAAATACTCTGTTCCAGGAACACAGGGAATGAAGATTACACTATAATGTGGCCTACCCACACATGAACACTGACATGGAGACACAAACTACCTTGCATTTTATTTAATACTCATGACAGAAATTTGAACAATAAAGTTCTAATATCAAGACTTTATGAAGTGAGTAAACAATAATTAGTAATGCAACATCAACTTGCAATTGATAAAATTTGGGTACTGAGAATTTAATAATCAGTAAATGAAACTTTGATTCTTGCCCATTTGGGAAATCCTCTCTCTCTGACATTTTCAATCATTTGAACCATGGTGTACAAAATACAGGATTAGCATTCAATCATAGAATTTCAGTAGAAGAGGCTATTACACTGATGATCCTCTGACAATTATGGTCTATCAGGCTTCTGAAAATAACTATTAGCAGCCTATATTCTATGAAATTTGTAAACTTCCATACAGTAAAGAAAATAATCATAGCAAAGAGAAAAACTATGAATGGTACATAATATCTTCAGGTTATAAATGTGAAAAGGGTGAGTTTGCAGTTGACAGAGGAAATTTACAAACTTCAGTAACAATACCAAATTATGCATTAACCTATGTACAAAAGACTTAAATAGTCATTTCTCAAAAGAATATATACAAATGGTCCTTAGATACATGGGAAAAAGTACAGTCACTAACCTTCAAGGGAATATAAGCCAAAGCCAGGATGACATCCCACTCTGGTAAGAATGAATGTCATCAGAAAGCAAAAGACAGTAAGTAACGGTGACAACGCAGAGAAAAGTGTAGGTGAAAAATCAATTAGTAAAGCCATTATGGAAAATTATTATGTTCCTTAAAAATTAAAAATTTAAACTATTGCATGGTTCAGTAATTTTCCCATTGGGTATCTACCCAAATGAAATTGAATCCATCTGTCAAAGAGACATCTGCATATAAAGGCACTGTGCAGAACTGTGCAGACTTATTCAGAGTAGCCAAGAAATTGAAACAATGATCTATAAACAGAAAAAAAGCTGATGGCGATACAAGGGAAACCTGGATCCCCTTTTATGGTCTTAGTCTCATTCATAAAGTATTTAAGAATAGACTTAAATGGAAGCTTGAAGACAATTTTATTCAAACTTAAGGGAAAACCTTCAAGCAGGGAAGCTGTCATCTCTGCAGCTGCTGTGTTCAGGAGAGTGGAAGGGTGGCATGGAAGTCAGACACCTGGCCCACAAGCAGCCTTTGGAGGAAGAGAGAGCTGCCCAGAAAAGGTAAATCCTAAATGTTGGGACAGCCCAAAGCATTAGGGAAAGCATGGCTAGAAAATTATATAAAGAATTAAAGGAGAGGTGATGCTTTTTGGAAGAATTCAGAAAAGTGGGCAGACTTAACTGAGAGCCACATCTGTGGCTGGTCCAGAAGCACTGCACTATGGGTCAAGGATTCCTGGCAGGGAAAGTTCAACATTTCATTAGTGCACTAGGTATTCCTTCATCTCTTCAGCAAGATTTAAGGTGAACCCGCCTTCCTAGGTTGGTCCTGTGGCCGGACAACCTACCTGGAAAAGCTGGAGAGGTACAGACTTCATCATCCAGACCAGGCCAGAGATTTCTCCTATGGGACTTCTTGCCACTATAACAGTAGAAATAAGTAATACAAACACCATGAAGATATGCACATTCACACACATACAAACTGCATTTACACACACACCACAACTTTAGTTCAGACTATCAATATGAGAATGGCAATCTAAGTACAAAATATTTAAAAACCAAATGCACATACACTACTCATCATCGTCCCAATCACTAGGAATATAATATTGCATAGTACTTTGTATTATTTTCTGAGAAATGAAGTAAAATGTACTCTTTTACTTGGCATTCATAACAATGTCATCATTGATTCTCAGAATTTGATGGATAGCACATTATTCTTTTATGTATATAAAATGTGAAAATTTTAATATAGAGATATCACCTCAGAATCAAGAAAAATAAGGGTAGGGTGGGCAAAAATCTGAATGTATGAGTGGCCTTGAACCCAGATCCACCTGCCTCTGCCTCCCAAGTTCTGGGATTAAAAGTGTGAGCCACTACACTGGCTCCAACACCGTCTTCTGACTTCCACTGTCTTTGGATGACATGGGTGCACTTAGACACATGCACATAAAAAATTTAAAAATGATAAAACAATTGCTGGAGAGGTTATGAGGAAAGGGGAACACTCATCCACTGCTGCTGGGAATGTAAACTCATACAACCACTATGGAAATCAGTGACGTTTAAAAGACTCAAAAAGAGCTTACCACCTGACCTAGTCATACCACTCCTGGGTATATACCCATAAGACTCATCCTACCACAAAGATACATACACATCTATGTTTATTGCAGTTCTCTTCACAATACTGAAGAGCTGGAACCAACACAAATGCCATCCTCACCTGATGAGTGGATAATAAAAATGGGGTGTATCTGCACAATGGAGTAAAGAAAGATGACATCATGAATTTTGCAGGTAAATGGATGGAACTAGAAGCCATTATGCTAAGTGAAGTAAGTTAAGTCCCAGAAAAACAAACAGAGAATGGGAATGGTTTCCCTCATCTGTGGATGCTAGCACCAAATCCCCAGTTGAAAGGCAAGCTGAGCAATGTTACTGTTTTATTTATTTATTTATTTATTTATTTATTTATTTATTTATTTATTTTTTGGTCTTTTCGAGACAGGGTCTCCCTGTAGCCCCAGCTGTCCTGAAACTCACTCTGTAGACCAGGCTGGCCTTGAACTCACAAAGATCCTCCTGCCTCTGCCTCCTGAAAGCAACTGTGCTGTTATAATGCGAATCATCTCTTTTTTTTTTTTTTTTTTTTGGCTTTTTCGAGACAGGGTCTCCACCCCAGCTGTCCTGGAACTTGCTCTGTGGACCAGGCTGGCCTTGAACTCACAAAGATCTGCCTGCCTCTGCCTCCCGAGTGCTAGGATTAAAGGCGTGCACACCATGCCCAGCATAATGTGAATCTCTTAATGGGCTCTAGAATTGACTTACCACTTATTTTCAGACATTTTAATTACCTTATATGGGTGGAAGGTATGTGTTCATATTTTAAGGTAATATAAGATTAAAGGGGAAAAATGTGAATTCCTAAACATATTTTGGAATTAACATACAGTCTACTTTTGGAGGTCATAATTTTGGTACATATGTTTATATAGGTATATTTTGGAGCAACACAAATGGGAGGGAACAACAACAACATAAGGATTGTGTCAAAGGACTGACTGATACAGTTAAATTCTGCCCTAAACAATAAACCTCTCCAGAGAAAAACTATTTTATAGTGCTTTTATTGATGATTTCGGACATCATTTCTCAGTTCAGTTTAGACATATTCCCCTTTCCCTTCTCCCTACCCCACCCCACCGTAGATTGTGCATTCTGCCATAACTGTCCTGCATCTTTCTCTGAGTCTGTTTTTTTTATGTTTAAGAATTCACATTTTCCTCCTTTAATTTTATATTACTCTAAAATATGAATACATACTTTCCACTCATATACAGTAATTACAGAGTCTGAAAGTAAGTAGGGATTCTAGGGCCCATTAAGAGAGTTGCATTATAACAAATATTTCAGATAAACAGAAATATAACAATAATGTTGTTCAGCTTGCCTTTCATCTGGGGATTTGACATAGGTGTATGAAAAGACTTTCTAAATCAGACAGCAGCTGCACAGGAAATAAGGTCAACAGTCAACAAATGGGACCTCATCAAACTCAAAAGCTTCTGTACAGAGAAAGAAACAATCAAGGAAGTGAAGAGAAAACCCACAGAGTAGGAGGAAATCTTCACCAGTGATTCATCTGACAGAGCATTAACGTCAAGAATATATAGACTACTCAAAAAACAAAGAAGAAAACAAATGACCTACTCAAAAGATGGAGTAAAGAGCTGAATAGAGACTTTACCAGTGAGGAAAGAAAGATGGCTGAGAAACATCTTAAAAAGTATTCAACATCATTAATAATTAAGGAAATGCAAATTAAAACCTCTCTCAGATATCATCTCACTCCGATAAGTCAGGCTAAGATCAAGAACACAAAAGACACCAAATGCTGGAGAGGTTATGGGGAAAGGGGAACACTCATTCACTGCTGGTGGGAATGTAAACTTGTACAACCATTATGGAAAGCAGTGTGGAGAACCCTTAAAAGACTGAAAATGGGGCTGGAGAGATGGCTCAGTGGTTAAGAGTACCAACTGCTCTTGCGGAGGACCAGGTTTGATTCCCAGCACCCACATGGTAGCTAAGAACCATCTTTAACTCCAGTTCCAGGGGAATCAGACACCCTCTTCTGACCTCCAAAGCATTGCACGACATGGGTGCACCAACCTACATGCAACTCATACACGTAAAAAAATAATAATAACAAAAAAAGACTCAAAATGAGCCTACCACCTTACCCAGCCATACCACTCCTGGGTATATACCCACAAGACTCATCCTACCACAAAGATACATGCACATCCATGTTTACTGCAGCTCTTCTCACAATAGAGAAGAGCTGGAACCAACACAAATGCCCTCAACTGAGGAGTGGATGAAAAAAAATGTGGTACATCTACACAATGTAGCACTATTCAGCGTTAAAAGAAAAAAAAGATGACATCATGAACTTTGCAGGTAAAAGGATGGAACTCAAAGCCATTATGTTAAGTGAAGTAACACAGTCCCAGAAAAAAACAAGCAGTGAATGGTCTCCCTCTTTTATGGATGCTGACTCCAGAGAAAAAGTTTGAACAGACTGAAAGAAAGATGCAGGACATGTATGGCAGGATGCATAGACTAGGGTGGTGTGGGGGCAAGGAAAGGGGAATATGTCTAAACTGGACTGAGAAATGATATATGAAATACACAGAACATCAATAAAAGTATTTTATTTAAAAAAAACTGAAAGCAAACCAAAATATGCTTGAAAGGTTAAAAATAGTGTGTGTAGAGGGGGGCCTACAGGAAGCTGCCAGTGGAGAAGGGCTCTAAAGATGGCTAAGATGTTCCGTATAAAACACACAAAAATTCAATAAAAAGTTCACTACTATTATTTCTACTACTACTGATAATAATAATAATATTATTATAGTAAAACAATAAAACTTTTGAAATGTATGAACTTAGCAGACTTACCAGCTTCCAGCAACCCAAGGACTAAGAAGCCTGTCAGATAGCATCTAAGGCCCATAGCAGAATTCTCACTTTGCTAAAACCTGCCTCCCTGATGCCTCCTCCAAGGTAACTGAAGAATTTTAGTCTATGGTTTTCTTTGTTCTGTTACTATAAAAACTTCATGAAAATGTAACCATGTTGAAACATGGAACTTGGGGTAAAATGAATCTGTGTTCCTGGGTCGCGGCCACTCATACTGGGTTCCAGAACAAAAACTCTACCTTTGAGGTGAGAGTCGTGCTTTTGCATCAACAATATAAAGATTCTAGAAAATGTGTTTCAGACAAGTGTAATAGTGCACATCCGACACTGGAGAGAAAAAGGTAAGTGAATTTCTGTGAGACTGAGACCATCCTGATCTACATAGTAAATTCTAGGTCAGCTGGGGTTACAGTGCTCACAAAAACAAACAAACAAACAAACAAACAAACAAAGAAAATGTATTTTGTTCCTTTAAGAATATACCTCAAGTTATTTAAATAGAATAAAAGGAAAGTAATAAATGAAATTGTCAATATGCTGTGAGAATATGTATTCTCTTCAGTAACAGCACCATGCATAATTTGTCTCTGAACTTTAATACTCATAATTTAATTCTAATCATTTAAATAATTATATACCCCAAATTGAAAGTATAACATTGCATAATTTAAAAGCAAAGAGTAGTACTCATAAAACATGTCCAACACAGACACAAAATTACTATAATAATGACAAAATAAGATTTCTATTCAGATAATGAGAAGCTAGTTTCTTTCTGTATATTGATAACAGTGCAGATTGCACAATGCTGTCTTTCAGTGAGACTGCAAAGACATACTGGGTAAATATATCATTCTCAAAAGACTTGATAAATAATGAGAATAAATGAGTATAAAATTAACTAAGCCTTAATAATTTGCTTTATATGTCACAAGACAGTTTTTTCGACATAAGGAATTTCACACTCACTGTAATTATCAAAGTTAGTAATCAGAGGGAGAATCTGACAGGGATTTGGGAGACTTGATTTGAGAAAGAAATGTAAGTTTATGGAGGGGGGAAATTATCAAGTGCAAAAAAATTATAGCAAAATCAGATATGTGAAATTCTTTGCATTTATTTGGCCACACAATGAGAGGAACTTTAATGAAACATCATTACTTTTCAGCAAACACTGGTGTCCACCTGTGGTAGAAATTTTTCATTTTTTTATGCAGATACCAAAATAATGATATTCATAAAATATGGAAATCTAGTAAAAACTGGTTGAGAGCTGAGTCTTCTTGTGGTCTCATTTGCTCCAAGTTCAGGTAAGTCTAGGAAGTTTAGAAGGAGATCTTGTCATTCACAAAGGCCAAAGTCAGGTGATAAGCAATTTCAATGGGAGTGAAAGGACTGATTTAAGCTTTCACATTCAAATAAATGTGGGGGAACCATAGGATGTTATTCCTCTTGCTGAGTGTCCAGGGACATATGTAGACGAGCGTATTCAGGCCACCTTGCTCATGCTATCTGGTATTTTGAAAGAAAATTCCAAGACTAGGAATAGCCAAGGTTAAAGCTACAGAAATTGCACAGCTGGGGCTACAGTGAGACCCTGTCTCAAAAAGACCAAAAAATAAAAATAAAAATAGAAATTCCACTAGCCAGCTTCCCTCCCTCCCTCCCTCCCTCCCTTCCTTCCTGCCTCCCTGCCTGCCTGCCTTTCTTTCTCTCTCTCCTCTCCTTCCTTTCTTTCATTAAACAAGGCATATGATAAAAAAAAGCTGACTAGACCTTCCAAAAAGCAGTTATGTGTTATGGTTTAATTAATTTATTCTAAGCATATCCACTTGGCAAAATATATCATAAGTACAATATAATTTTTTAAGAATGTATTATAAGTTATAAAGGAAAGTGCAGAAAAATCTTTGGTTACTCATATCATCATAACACTATAAACTGTCATTAATATGCATAAATAAAATTCATTTAAAATGCTGGATATATAGTTTAAAATCATACCAAGAACCTGAAATGTGAATCCTTGGAACAAAATTTATGTTAGAATTTCATTTTGGAGCTTGCCCTTTTAATAAAGTAAATTTGCCAGAAGGATTTTATTTAGATTAAATAACTAAGCATTTATGATTATGGGCTATTGGTGAGTCATATAGCAGAAAAAAAAAAGCACTTTTATTTTTATGTTGTGACAGTTTGCATTGAGCAACAGGTCTCTATGGTGTGCAGTGCATCAGAGAAGTGACAATTGTCAGCAGATTTATATGCTAAAGCACTTTGAAAAATAAGTGTTACAGATGTTTTCAATTACCTGGATCATGTGAGAAAAAGCACATTAATTTGTTTTCCCTTGCATTTTTATATGATTATTGGAATAATGCTTTGAGTGGTATGTACTTTGATTTTGTAAATTATATCCATTTAAATTATTTTGTAAGATAGAAGAACTTATCCCATGCCTGTTTAAAAAAGAGGGTTCAAATGAACAACTGTGTCAGATATGATACAGCCCTAGTTCGTCATAAGTGAGCACTGTGGCCACAGTCCAGACACCAATCAAATTTCTCACACTGTATTAATGGCAAATGCTGTTATATCTTTTTGAAAGATCGATACATTTCTTTTGGAATATTTACTCCTTCTAAGAACCTTCGGCGTATCTCCCAGTTATGAGCTTTGCCTTATTATTTTTGCTTTGCCTTGGACTCCTTGGCTCCAGTTTCTCACCTAATAGTACCATTTCTTCCCTTAATACCAAATTCAGTGTAAACTCCTGTTTTAGGTTATGATCTTTAAGACAAGAAAGAGTCTAGTTTCCCTACCATCTGGTAGTTGAGGAATTTGAGAAACATTCCTTAACTTTACAAAATAGTTGGATATGACAGCTAATTTTATGAGTCATTTTGACTAATCTACAAAGTTCCCACATATGGTTAAATAAAATTCAGACTATATCTGTGGAAGTGTTTCTTGTGACATTTAAGAATCATTAACGTTAGGCCTTTAATAAAAACACAACTTGACCTTTAGCATCTGTTTTAAGACCAAGAGGGGACCTGAGCACACAAGAACTTGTTCCTTCAGGTGTCCCAAGCAAAGTCTTGCTTATTCTTTGAAACAGTGTCTCCAGCAAGAAATGGAGAAATAGACATCAGGATCAACCCTTACCTCATCAGGGAATCTTGCGCATTGATTCCATATAATGTCTCTCATCATTTGCAATGAGAAAAGCAGTCACTTACAGCACTCTGATGGAGGGCAAGCAGGGGTCCTGCATTTAGGTCATATGCCCGGGTCACATGAGAAGCATATGACTCAAGTGAATTTGTTTACATTATAAGCAGTAACTTTTTGATTGTGAGACTATGTAGAAGTCTCTAGTCCAGATTATATATGTCCACATTGTGAACAATTTCTGGTCAAATTAAAAATTTAAGTGGTTAAAGTAAGGAGATCAAATTTCCTGGTCCCACAGGTAAGGCATTCACTTCTTTTTTTTTTTTTTTTTTTTTTTTTCGAGACAGGGTCTCCCTGTAGCCCCAGCTGTCCTGGAACTCACTCTAGACTAGGCTGGCCTTGAACTCACAAAGATCCACCTGCCTCTGCCTCCCAAGTGCTAGGATTAAAGGCGTGCACCACCACGCCCGGCCAGGCATTCACTTCTTTAGAGGCCTCAATAATATAAAAAGGTAGACTGTATTCTGTCTGTCTGTCTGTCTGTTCATTTACAAATAAAGAGATTGCCCGAATGTGGCTGTACATGCCTTTAACCCCAGCTCTTGGGGGATAGAGGCAGGAGGATCTCTGTGAAAACAAGGCCAGCCTGGTCCACATAGTGACTTCCAGGCAGGCTGAGACGGGACACACTGCCAAAAACAAATCAAGACAAAAAACACAAAAACCAAAGAAACAAAGAAGAACATTGGTCTGGTGCTGATTTGAACTTGAACTGAAGCTTTTGACAGCAGTTCCCCTGGGTCTTATGCCTTCAGATTCAAACTATACTGTTGGATAGCCTGTGTCTCCAGCTTCCTGACTAAACAGCATAACTGCCTCTAGAGCCATGTGAGATAATTCCTTACAACCAACTCCTTATAAAGCTCTATATAGCTATAAAGATATGTAAATATCTTAACAGTGCACGTGTATAATCAGTGCATGTATAAATGTGTGCATATGTCCTTACACAGATGCAAAAACACAGACATACACATCTATGATCAACTGATTCTGTTGCCCTTTAGAAATGAGACTAACAGTGAGAGAGAGTAGGGAAATATTTCCGGCCTCCAGGTTTTAATACAAATAGCTACCATCTCGAAAATTTAAACAATATGCTCTGGGGCTGGGGGACAACTCAGTGATTAAGAGCACTGGCTTCTCTTGCCCAGGGCCTAGTTTGGTTTCCAGCACCCACATGACAGCTAACAACCATCACCATTCCCAGTCCAGGGGATCCAATGCCCACTTTTGACCTCTGTGGGCACTGCACACATGTGGCACACTTACATACATGCAAGCAAAACACTCGTACACATAAAATAAAAATAAATAAATAAAAAATGTTTAGATTATAATATTCTCTGAGAAAATGTTGCAAAATTATTATACAAGGGTACCTGTAAACCCTTCTCTCATCCTTTCTACAGAGAACAGCATATTGGCATATTCGTGAGTAGGGTGCTGTTCTTACTTAACCAGATGTACAGAAATTCCTTTTTTACTTCTGCACTGTATGATAGAAGTGGGTTTTCTTTCCATCATTATTATTGGTCACTCTGCTTCTTTGTTCATTTCTCTGTTCAGGCGTCTTTATACCTGGATTTGCAGCAATGTCATTTGTTACCATGAATATGAGAAACTCTCTTTTTACTTTTTATTTTTCATTAATTATGTATTTAGTTATTTTTGCAGTCCTGAGGACTGAATAGTCTCATGTATGCTAAGAAAGCACTCTATCCCTGAGTGATATCTCTGCCACTTCTTACTTATTTTCAGGCAGAGTCTCAGTAAGTTGCTTATGCTGGACTTGAACCAAGTACTGAAGCAATCCTTGAACTTGTCCTCTGGAATTATCCGCCCAGGTATCTGGAATTATAGGCCTATGGTAGCAGGCCCAGCTGAAAAAGATTCTCTGAATAAAGGCGAAAGAAAGGTAGAAGATATGTGGAGACCTGCTATCCACACCTAGGCATGACACTTACAAAAGCCGCTAATGACAACCACTATTTCCGGTTCCAGGGGATCCAATGCCCTCTTTTGACCTCTGGGAGAACTGCACACATGTGGAACACTTACACAGAAGCAAGTAAAACACTCAAACACACAAAATAAAAATAAATTCCTGACTGTTTTCATTTACCCTTAATTGACTTCATTAACACAAGCATTATTAACAGATACAACTTCTTAGAAATTCAGTAGTCCTGCAATTTAGCACCAAATACATTGATATTATTTTGAAGATAGTTATTGAAATTATCAACATTAACAAAAAACAAATAAAGCATAATTTATCATACTTTAACTTTGGCAAGGTTATCTAAACTAGACAAAATTTGTGAAGACAAAATTATATTCCTGTAATAATTAAATATATTCCACAACCCCATGGGTCACTTAATTATCAAAGAATACTGAGAGCCCAGCTGTTACATGATGTGCATAAATAGAAAGCAGCTACTCAGCAAATAAAAGTGCAGAGTTTTATGTTACCAACAACTGTTTATTGACCTTTTTCGAAAAATACAAGAAAAGATTATTGCTCGTGGAATTCTAAGTAGACAGAATTTTGATAATAGACCCACATTACAGAAAATAAGCATATAAATAATGGGCTGGAATATTGAGGTAAGTGAGCTAAACAGTCATGAATTCAACAGCCTGAGTGTGTCAGAGTAGCTGAAAAAATGAAGGTAAAATGAATTTTTTTAATTGTTTTTTAACTAAATCTTTTTTTAAAATTTTATTTTTTTTCGTATATGTATGAATGTACTATATGCATGTAGGTTTGTGCACCCGTGTCATGCAATGCCGCGGAGGCCAGAAGAGGGTGTTGGACTCCCCTGGAACTGGAGTTCTCCTGGAATTGGAGTTACAGACCGTTCTCAGCCACCATGTGGGTGCTGGGGGGCGAACCCGGGTCTTCTGCAAGAGCAGTCGGTGCTCTTCACCGCTAGGCCATCTCTCCAGCCCCGGTAAGATGAATTTTAAAAATGTATTTGGGTATTTATTTTTATTTTATGTGTATGAGTGTTTTACCTACATGTATGTAAGTACGCCATGTATGTAAATCCCCCCATATGTGCAATGCCCATGGAACCAGAAGAGGGCATCAGATCTCCTGTAACTAGAGTTATGGATGGCTTTTGGCACCACGTGAGTGCTGGGAACTGGAATCAGGTTCCAGGTAAGCAGCCAAGGCCCTTAACTGCTGAGCCCCCTCTCCAGCCCCAATAAAATGGAATTTTGAGAAAATATCTAGGGATGTAGATTTCCCCTGCTATTTCTGTTTAAATAAGAATCTGCAAAAAAAAAAAAAAAAATCCTAAATTTGGACTAATTTGTATTTCATGTCATTTACTTGGAAGAAAAAATATCAGGTTCTAAATTATTGACCATTTCCTTACCACTTCTGAAATTCATATTTTTCCATACTGTGGTATGGAAGCAAATATATAGTCTCTATTCAAAACATTCTTCCATTTTTATTAATAAGAATCAATTAGTTGAGGTTTTTGAATCCTAAAGACTTCTTTTTACTTCACCAAATGTAGAAATATTCTCAATTTGTGTCTAGTGCCAACTCAAACATACCCATTTTTCTTAAGTTCACTTAAATAAGTTGGTTAAAATGAGATTCTCATCTTCATGATAAATTTCAATATTTTTCAAACTTAAAATGATACTTTTTACTGTTCTGTGGAGGTGGAGAGAGGAAAAAGAGTTGGGCCATTAGCTTAACAGTTTAATGAAGTACAGATTCTGAACTCATCCTCATGAATTAATTTCTGGCGAAGTCGTGAGGTTCTGTGAGCAAAGAGACAGACCAATTTCCTATCTGAAAAAAAACCCTAGAAATTTCCTAGCTTTAGTCATTATTGCACATATTAGGTATCTGAGGCTAGGGAAGTACAATGTTTTAAAACCCTTTAGTCCCAGGTGGCCTGGAGCTTGCTCTGTAGACCAGGCTGGCCTTGAACTCACAGAGATCCACCTGCCTCTGCCTCCCGAGTGCTGGGATTAAAAGCGTATGCCACCACACCTGGCTTCAATAGACTTTTTAAAAGTTTATCTTATTGTTATACTAAAAAGGGCATAGTATATACATCTAAAAGTGAATTATATATAAACACATAGGTATTTGAAAGTTACAATCTCATTGTTAGGATAAAACTTATGAGACCACCTAGGATTTAGTGTAATAGATGCTTAATATATATTTTTCTAATCTATAAGTGGTCATTATATGCAAGATGACTACAATTCAGTTTTAACTCCATTATTTACCTTGCACTTCACACATATTCAGCAATCTGGAATGCATCTCATTTTTTAGGGCTTAATGTAAATATATACTCGAACATTTTTCTAAATTAAAGAAAATATCTCAGATTTTTAATTTGCAAGTCTACCTCTAATGTGCCTGATTAAAGCTAAAAATACCTTTGCTTTCTCGGTTACTAAAATTGGGTGTTTATCCCTGGTAAGCACCAAAAAGAAAGGAGAGAGAGAACGTTAAATAAAACAGAGCCCTGCATTTGCAAATCAGCTCTATTTGCTAGTGATATAAATAATGTGCTGTGTAGGACACAAGGCTTCAATGAGGAGAGGTCAGCTGCCTATGACCTGATGGAATGATTCAACAGAAAAGCAATAGTTGAACACAGTGCCCTGGTTCTAGGAACCTTCCACCTTTCCACCTAAGGACTGAGGCTTCACAGACACGATCACAATCACAGGCAATTCTACTTCATGCTGTTGGCACAGCAGGGCTTGATAACCTTAGAGAGAAGCTATAAACTCTCCTGAAGCAGCTAACTTGTCTGCTAAATGACTGGACACTGCCTGAAATAATGCCACAAAAGGAAATATAGTCCCGATTCGCTTGCACCAGCTTGCAATGTGCATTCTTCACAAAGTTCCCCTGTGCTGTCACTCTCAAAACTGCCCTTTTATGGTTCTTCAGGTCCTAAGGATGGAATTTACTATTACTGATCTACATGCTTTGCTTTTTGGTTTGGGTACATAAATTTATTTATTTTCTTAAAACAACATTTTTAGACTATCCATCTTAAAAATGTGATGAGCATTTGCAGTTGTGCTAATTAGCTGCTTCTCAGGGAAACCCTGAAGCCACCATGTCATCATAAAATGATATTTATGTCTTGCTCCCAGAGATCCTCAGATTTCAATCATGTTTCTTTGCCCTTTTTTAGGTACTTGAAGTCCACTGTTTAGCTAATTAATGGAGAATGAGAGACCTAGAGACATAGATCACAAACAGACATTTTGAGTAGACTTAGAGTAACACGCTTTACCACCACTCCCACCCACTGGCTGAATTTATCGTATTTGTAAGGAACTAGTCATCCATATTGATACATACAAGGAACTAATAATCAGTACTGATACATCTAAGAAACTAATCATCAGTAACTGACAACTGACGCATGTAAGAAACCAGTCGTCAGTACCTTGAAAGATGTATGGAGCTAATCACTACTACCTGGAACTAATCCTCAGTAATCTATATATGTGAGGAACTAATCACCAGTACCCAATACATACAATGAACTAATCATCAATACTAATACATAAGAAACTATTTGGCAGTACCTATATATACAAGGAACTAATCATTAGTACTGATACATGTAAGGAAGAAATCATCAGTACTGATAAGGATAACGAACTAAATGTAAGTTTAATGGGAATGCAAAACTGTGATTTCTAGCCAGAAAGAGGGCATAAATAAGATATAGCTTATAATAGCTATTTTATTCACACTTTACCAGCCAATATATTTATTTTAAATGGAGTAAATAGTTGTCCCCTGACTTAATCTAGTTTTATATGTGGATCAGCTATCATTTTCTCTACAGAGAAACAAAGTTGGGCCAATCCTGTATCAACAGCCTGACTAAGGCAGGAATGTTCTATTTGAAGGGCACTGAACTTTCCATTTTGTGAGCCCTCTCATCTAAAAGCCAGCACTCTTAACCACTGAGCCATCTCTCCAACCTCAAATATGTTCATTTTAATGACAAAAATCATATGTTATTCTTGGATAAACCAAGTATGCTTAGAACGTATAATCTTGGGGATGAAGGGCTGACTCAATGGTTAGGAGCACTGACTACTCTTGCAGAGGAC
Source organism: Rhizomys pruinosus (assembly GCA_009823505.1). Taxonomy (NCBI): domain Eukaryota; kingdom Metazoa; phylum Chordata; class Mammalia; order Rodentia; family Spalacidae; genus Rhizomys; species Rhizomys pruinosus. The sequence continues at coordinate 4,240,261 of VZQC01001008.1, forward strand.
CCAGGTTCCATTCCCAACACACACATGGCAGCTAACAAGCATCCATAATTCCAGTTTGGGGGATCTAATGCCCTCTTCTGTCCTCCACAGGCATGACATGACACATGTGCACTTACATACAATATGCTCATACACATAAAATAAAAATAATAAATAAAATAATTTAAAATTAAATAAAAGAATGTACAATCTTGTCTTTTACTATTTAATCATCATGAGAACTGCCAAGTTTTATTGATGAGCATGTGTATGTATGTGTGTTTGTGTGTTTTAAAAATCCAGACTGGAACATATGTCTTTTTACATGAGACAAAAGTTTGAAATATAGGTTCTAATAAAAACTGTGGTGGTACTAAGCCACATTAGAGTTATAAGTGCATTACAAAGCAGCTGAGTCTTAGCCTTTAAAAGTTTTAAGGCCAAGAACTGACCCAAATTCTAAGAATCACCTGTTCTTATGATGTCTCTCAGAAATGTTCTCAAGTTGGGCTTTACTCATACTTTTATTGAAGCTGTCTTTCCAACAAGCATTTGGGAATTAGAATCTAGGATACACCTTCATCAGAGGATCTTGCCCTTTGATCTCTAAGCCTAAATTATCTCATGCACACAATATCAAGTAGACTTCAGTGCTTTCGATGAGAATATGCCACTTTCAGTTATTTATTTGTTAAACAGGCACACCGGCATTCATTCATTATCTTGAGTGGAGGGTAAGTTAGGGTTCTGAGGGACTGAGGCCAAATGCCTGAGTCACAAGTGCACATGGCTCAGTAGCTTTTTGGTGCAAGTCAAAGTCATTAGTTCATATTCTGTCCTTATTGCAAAAGTCATTACTACAGAAACAGAAACATCTTCATAATCAGCACTAAATTATGTGATACGGAATAATATGGTAACTTATTTTAATAACAATATTGAATTCTCACTGAATGCTATTTAATATTTACTCTATAATTATATTTAATCATTAATATGAAATCATACAGTTCTTTTCTAAAGAAATCTGCTCAATTTATATATCACCTTATTATATGATAGGTGCTCTACACACCACTTGTTTCAATATCACAAAATCTCAATTTCTTGATAGTAGAAATTTGAAAGCAAAACCCTTTGATGAGAAATTCTTTCGTTCAGCTGCTGAAGGCCAGAAGAGAAATCTCCATAGGTTCCTTCCATTTCTGAAGTCATGAAAATTGTTCTCTAACATAGTCTACACTGAGAAAAGTATATATATATATAATATTATATATATTAATATATTACACACAATCTTGTTTTACTATTAATCATCATGAGAATTGCCAGGTTTTATTGATGGCATGTGTGTGTGTGTGTGTGTGTGTGTATTTCTCCACTCACTCCAAGAAATGTTTCCAAAGTGGATCTTAGACTCTCACAGAGAACAAGCAGTGTCTTGGTACTTTTATAAATTATGGTGTTTCTGTTCCAGAGAGAATAACTTTTTAGAATTATTTTCAAATTTAGAAAGGTGTTACATTTCTTGAAAAATCCATTAGACAATGAAAAATATTCAGGGTTTTTAATGGTTCTTCCATAATCTCTAGAATCACAGGCAACTAGATCATGAAATGTCCTCCTCAAACTAAACAAAATTCAGATTCTGCTCTGATTTTTCCACCATTATTACTTCTTGGCCTGTGTTCCTTAGGTCCTGGCTTATTGAATGTAACTATATTTTGGAGATCATCTTGGCATGCCTGCTTGCTGAGTGAGTAGCAGGACAAAAGCCATGATGCTTTACATAGACTTCCAGTGAGAATGTGAGGTTCTTCCCTGACAACTTGGAAGCATGCTACTTTTTTGATTCCTTCAATATCATTGGGTAGTTGCATTGCTCTTGATGATGTTATAAGGTCTGGGGTCACTGCTGAGGTCAATAGTAAGGTTTGTCTTATCCCACTTCTTGGAGTCCCCCAGATTCTAGTCTTGTGTAAATGTTACAGGAAGTTAACTAAACAGAATTTGTTACAGCTGTTGCTGAGTAGCTGAATTAGAGTGATCTATGGAGTCATATAGGCCTGGGAACAATTTCCATGAGGTAAAATAGAACAGAAATGTTAGATATTTCAGGGAGATAATTCTTCCTGTGTCAATTTTTCTTGTCTAGCAAGCAAATACCTGAGTTCTTTTTTTTTTTTTTTCAGTTGGTGTTGACATATACATTCATATATTATATATTATATAATAGATATATATATATATATATATATATATATATATAATTCTTTAAAGATAGGAATCATATCTCCCTCAATTGCAAAAATCAGATTTATTCACAGACACAGAAAGAAGAGAGATTATCTCTCTACCTGGAGCAAAGTAATTCATATACACTAAAGAGAGATGGTACCACAAGGTCAGGGTTCTTCTTATGTGCTGGGATCAAATTCATATGTAGACATTATCTTGTGTAGGGAAAAATGGAAGCCACCTGTGGATTCCTTTGTGCTTGTCTGTTTACATGGAAACCTGTGACACAGTCAGGATTATGGAACATGTTATGGAACATGAGGCTTGGGGTCTGAAACCAGGCCCTGAGATATGATGTCACTCTGGGTATAAAAACAGAATGCTGTGAATGAATAAACAGGTCCTTCTTACTATCAGACAGGGACCCTAGGGTGTTATTTTGTGTGTGTAATCTTAGCCCAATCAGGCTTGTATAATTGTGGCCAGTGGGTTGGAAGGGGGTCCATCAGACCACCAACCTGGAAATCTGATGTGGGGCTGGATGGAGACCTATCAGGTTACCAGCTATGATGTGTGGTGAGTGAGTGTCCTGGAAGGAATTAGACCATAGAGCGCCCATGAGGTGACAGTGTGGCATTAGGCTGTAGAATGCCTATCAGGCAGCAGCATCTGGGAGTGCAAATAAGGCACTGTCTGGTGTAGATGTTAGAAGAGACAGGTGGGCAGTGGAAAGGTTGTCAGCCTTTGGCCCCAAGGTTCAGGTCAGCTGCCGGTGGCTGTCTTGCTGCTTTCCCTTTACCCTGTAATCCAGTGGATGCAGTCCATGCGTCCACCTCCATGTGTGCGTGTGGCGGAGTGACACCACAACCTTGCCTTCTAAATATCACTTGCTGGGAAATTTGGGAATAAGCTTCTTCTTATACTGTGAGGAACTGCATGTTTGCAAGTAGCAGGCTATCTTTTATCTGACTTCTACTAATATCTATGAAATTCAAAAAAGCATGGTCATATACAGCTAAGGCAAAATTACATTTTCTTCAAAGATCCCCATACTAAATGGTAAAAAATCCCCTCAAAACCAAGAAATCCAGCTCACCCCTTAGACCCCATGTCTACAAAAGGAATTATTGGCAGAAGTTGGTTGCTGAGGGAGAGAGGGTCACTCTCTTCATGGGATGTGGGGTAGGAGCTCATGCCCTAGTGGAAGGGCCCACACCATGTATGTGTGGACAACACTAATTGAATTCAGGGATATCAATAACAAATAAAAGGAAGACGTGAAGCTAAGAGGGAAATGGGAGCAATGGTCTTAGAAGGAATTGGCTGGACGTAGTAGTGGTGGCTAGACATGATCGATATATATTGTGCGGACTTTTCAAACAATATTAAAATAAGTACAATTATTTAAAAAAAGAAACCCAGATACTGCCTCTGACTCTTAAGCCATACTTATTTTGCCAAATAGTTTTCCTTGAGATTCAATCTTTATGAAATTTTGGCTCTTTCTAATCTCTTTTCATTTATTTTAAGTTTTATGGATATGAGTTTTTGGCCTGCATGTATTAAGTGCACCCCACATGGTTCAGTGCCCACAGGCATAAGAGGTCATCGGATCCCATAGACCTGGAGTTACAGATGGTTGTTAGCCACCATGTGGGTGCTAGGAACTGAACCCAGGTCCACTGAAAGAGGAGCCAGTGCTCTTAACCACTGAGCCATCTCTCCAGCTGCAAGATTCATTTTTTTTTTACTTTTTACATTTTTATTATTATACTTTTTGTTGTGCTTAAAAGAAAAGCATACTTACCACAAATTACAAAGGACTGGAGGAAGACTAGAATACTGATGAAGCACTTCAGCCTGGAAAGCAGACTCTCTCAGTATTAAAATTACAACACAAGCTCATTCAAGTACTTTCATTTTTTTGTCCTGTTGAATGTGATGTCCTAGCACATGTAAAGATAATGTACTATTAGCAGATGGCAGAACCTTCTCTGCAAAGCTGAGTTTTCCTCTCCAATGAGAACCTGGCTGGGAGTTTGTCTCTTCTGCTCTGCTATCGCTATGGCTGGAGAGGGGTTGTGGTGAGAACTCAGAGGCCCTTTGACACCTCAGAGGAACTCTAGGGCCCGTGTCCAGGACGCCAGATGATTGCAGACCACTCTAAACAGGCCTCTGAGGGCCCTCCCCAACTTTAGCCTTCTCCTCTGCTCCTCTACTGCCCCCCCTCACCTGCAGGCCCTCAGAACAGCTTACTTTTCTAAATAGTCATCAGAAAAGGATGTGGTATGAGAGAGAGAGAGCTAAAACACAAAAACAAAGCAAAACAAACAACAGAAAAACATGAAACAAGTTTGATGTGAGGCTCAGCACCTCTGAGCCTGGGGTCTAGCCAAGATTCAATTTTTCAGTATAGTTTTATGATGATTTAATGGATTTTTCAATTGTGATTTATACTTTCAGATCTCTTTTATACAAGCTTCATTGAGTCATTTCATTTTATTGCCTTTACCTCCACATTGAGTATATTTGGAAGTATTTATAAAATTTCTACAGTTTTGGCACTGAAGATGTTGGCAAAACCAGAGCAACAGCTCTTTAGCCTCAGAGGCAGAAGCAAGATGTTGTCGTTGGGAGCCATCATTACAGTGCAATACCACACTGTGCCTCCTCTGTGGCTCTGAGGCCTGCTGAGGCTGCCAGCTGAAGTTCGTGCCACAACTAAGAGATAAATACTATGGGTCTGGATGAATGAGGCCCCAGAACAGTCTCCACCACAGATTTAGACATGGATTCCAAGATGGAAGGACATCCAAACTGAAGAGGCCAGCAGTTGTAGCTTCCAGTTCATCTTGAGGAATTCAACCATCATTCATAGAATAAACATTCTGGTTTTAGTAACAACAGCCAATTTTGTTCCATCAGATGGTGACATAACACTCATACACATAAAATAAAAATAAAGAAATCTGCATGAGAGAAATAAAAGCAATGACTATATTTGTGCGACAAGGTTAATGACTGGGAAAGGGAATTAAGAGACACCCAGAGTTCCAGCACTGTCGACATCTTGATCTGAGAGCTGGGTACACAGAGATACTCTCTTAGCAAAAACATCATAGACGTTTACACTTTATGTCTTTTTAAGAACAGGTCCTCTGATCAGTTTATTCTATAATAAAATAAATATTTTAAATGTAAATAACTTACAGCACATGGAATTTCATACTATGTGAAAAATTTTCTAAAAAGAATTGAATTGACATTTGTACTGAGGTGATGCAAATATGCTATTACACGAATGGGCCTATGTTACAAATCACTTTTGTATTTATTAAAGAGAAGATAAAACTGCTGATGACTTGAAATGCAGAGCACAGATTCCAAAGCACAGACTTGAGGGATCACAGTAGAAGACACTGGATAACACAACAAGGAAAAGGAGTCTTTATGAAACAACCAGATGGGGCTGGAGAGATGGCTCAGGAGCTAAGAACACTGGCTGCTCTTACAGAGGACCAAGGTTCAGTTACTAGCACCTACATGACAGCTAACAGCAATCCACAACTCAAGTTCCAGGAGATATGACACCCTCCATGGACATTGCATAACATGGATGCACTTATATACACGAAGGTAATACACTCATATACATAAAAATTTTTTAAAATAATATATGAAATATTTTTCAAAAACAAACCTCTATGATATCTCCATCTATGTGTATTTGGCTATGTTTAAAGTATCATACATAAGTTTCCTCCAATTGAGTGGGCTTTCAATTCAATTAGGTAACTGATGATTGCCCCCAAGATAAAAGTGCCACTACTGCACCAATATCCTATGCTGTGCCTCTCATTGGTGTGGTTATTCGCTCTTAATGCTGGTATTGGACCACTGGCTAATGTTCTCCTTTAGGTTTCTTAGTGCTCTCCAAAGCTAGCCTTCACGGGAAGTGGCTTCCAGGTCAGTTCCAACTCCATTGTTCTAAATCTAGTCTCTGAAATATGGCCTGTCTTCATCAATAGGTCTTACCTTCAAGTTCTGGTAGGCAATTAAGGGCTGGAGCTATAGCCTGTGTAAATTTGGGAGTCTCTTAGAATACCCTTGCCAACAACGCAAAGGAAGATTTCTCCTGTCTGACACTGTTTCTTGTTAGGTGGCCTTCAGCTTTGCACATGGACTCATGCAGAAATATTGTATGTGTAATTTGTCATTAGGTTATTAAACTAATATGATTCCCTCTGTGTTTTTATACTAGTTAGGCATTATTTATCCCTCCTCTCTCTCTCTCTCTCTCTCTCTCTCTCTCTCTCTCTCTCTCTCTCTCTCCCGTCAAACACTCCCTCCATGCCTTCCTCATTTGAAGTCTCCTCATCTTCCCCACTTCTCCTTGATAATACCAGTCTCCTATGGTGCTCCCTTTCTGAGAAATATAGTTGCTACCATGTTTTTTGCTCCATTACAGGTATTGAAATTTTTAAAAATTGTTTCATTAGATAATTTGGCTACAACAATAAATAATCATATTAGCTTATTATATAAATAAATTCCTCCTCATAACAGAAATGAGAAGAGTCTAGTTTAGTTTAGGTTAGATTAAGAATCAAACACTGCAAATAACCACCGGACATCAAGATGCTATATCTTAATTGTGATTTATTTAGAATTGGGGTAGTTCTATTGCCAACACAAATTCATTGAGAACAAAGCACATAGAAATGAAAAATAAGAAGCAAGTATATTAGAGAGAAGGTGAGGACAGATATATGTTATATGGAACATTGGCTAGAAGAAACTCTTGCTGGGAGGCAGTGGTGCAGGGTAAAGACTCACACATTGCAGGAGCTGAAGAGAAGGACAGAGACATGAAGAAGGAAGACACAGGCACAATTTCCTTTTCAGACTTCATAGTTTCTTAGGGACCACATCAATAACAATGGCAAAAGGATAAGAAAAACTAATGGGGGAAAATTTGGGACCTTGAGTTAAAGCTACACAGTGATCATAATGAATCTTTTTCTCACTGTCCCTGCTGACATTTCCAGTATCTTTTAACAGGATTGTGTCATGGAAACTATCACTATAAATATCCTGTTGTTTCATCATAAATGAAGGAAATGAATATGGATTTAATTGATTTGAGTAAAACTGAACAGAACTGGAATTGTAAGAGATTAGATTTCTCTTTTAAATAATGTGTAAAGGAACCTAAAACTATCCACTTTAATATCCTCAGATGAGGAGCAGTGAAACAAGGGCACACTGTGCTCTGTTGCATGTATGTGTGATCAGTGGAATGTCTGAGTTGAAATCCTGCTTTCCTGGAACCCTATATGGTCTTACATCACTATGCAACACTATGAAAAGCCTGACATTTAGAAAGCAAGAACAGGAAAGAATGAGGAAGGTAATTACTTTTACATTTATAAATAAGAGTTGTGGAAATAAGATGGTTGAAGAATTGATTATGAAGTGTATGATTTGATAAGTAACTAATTACTTATGAAATACAAGTAGTTCTTAATATTTCCACAATGAGGCAGCACCTTACAAGATAATGATAATGAAAAATCTGAATGAAATTATCCATGCATAACAAGTAACCTTTTCATCACAATTTCAGTGGGTGATAGCGAATGTTAAAAATAGTAGTAATAACTCATTTATAGTAAAATGTTTAAGCCAACATATTATATTAATTAGACTTCTTTATAAAATCATAATAGTGACATGACTCAGGGGGTAAGAGTGCTCACTGCTAAGCCCGAGTTCAATCACTGAGACCCAGATAGTGGATAGAGAGAACCAATTCATACAAGTCGGCCTCTAACTTATATGCACACACACACACATCCACACACAATCAATCAATCACCTAGCTAATAATATTTTTTCTTTCGTATCCTCTGATACGGTTTCAATTTTAATAAAATGTTATAACATGAACAGTGCCGATGTGCATATATATATATATATATATATATATATATATATTTATTTATTAAGGTATATCAGAGGGCTGGAGAAAAAGAGCAACTAGTAAGGAGCCTTTACTGCTCTTCCAGATGACCCAGGTTCAGTGATTAGTACCCATATCAGGAGGTTCACAACTGCCTGTAAGATTATTTACTTATTTATTTATATTATTATTAAACTGTGACATTTAGTGACAGGTTCAAATCAACTGATTTCTTTAAAATGTAATAAATAATTTTCTAATGTTGCAACATGCTGTAGAATTAAATTATCCATGATATTAAAAATGTCTATTTACTTTAATCCATAAATTGACAAAACTGTAATGCATATTACATAATAGAAGTGGTCTTATTTCTACAAAATATATTATTTATCTGAGATAAGCAATATAGTGACAGCATAATAAAGACAAAAAATGACATCTTTCATCTGAAATGACCAACATTAATTTAAGTGTTACTAAATAATAAGTTACAAAGCATGGTTATAAATTTGTGAAATGAAAGTTTCGGGAAAATATGTGCTGGAATGAACTGACAGTTTTCCTAAAAACATTTGTATTCTTACTTCAGGTAATTTAAGAGCATGGCTTTTGCATGAATCAACTCACAACCATGGTGCTCAAAACTCCATTTTGGGTAGGACTCCATCTTTGTGGTAGACAACTACCACAAGAAGAAACCCAGTCAGGATGACTTACCATAGGGTGACTGTCCCATCACCCTACCCACCAGGAGCCAATCAGGTTATAGGCTGGGGCATACGCAAGCTTAGCCTATCAGAAAGGGACCAGCCTTACTTGCTCTTTTTGTTTTTGTTTTTTTTTTTTAATTTTATCTATTTTTGTATGTGTATGAATGTACTGTCTGCATGTACGTTTGTGCACCCGTGTCGTACAATGCCAAGGAGGTCAGAAGAGGGTGTTGGATTCCCCTGGAACTGGAGTTAAAGACGGTTCTCAGCTGCCATGTGGGTGCTGGGAATCGAACCCTGGGGGACTGGAGAGATGGCCTAGTGGTTAAGAGCGCCGACCGCCTTACTTGCTCTTTAAACTAGCCAACCAAAGCAGCTCATAAGCCCAGGATACCCAATCACATGCAGACAAAGTATCCCAGCCAAACGCTGGACCAATTAAATAACTCTTTTGCCAAAAACTTGCCTCCCTTTGTCTAAAAACTATAAAACCCTGCCATGCCTTTGTTCAGGGCTCACTCTCATGGACAATTGGTGAGTCCGGGTTTGAACTTGAATAAAATGATCCTTTTGTATTGCATCAGAATTGGCTCTGTGCTGGATAGCTTTAGTGTCAACTTGCCACACCTGGGTTGAGGGAGCCTCAATTGGGGAATTGACTCCATTGGACTGGCCTGTGGCCACGTCTGTGGAGTATTATCTTGATTGTTGTGCAGTGTGGGAGGGCCCAGCCCATTATGGGTGGTGCCACCCTGGGCAGGTTTTGTGTACTGTATAAGAAGGCAGGCTGGGCATGGGCCAGGGGAGCAAGCCAGTGAACAGCATTCCTCCATGGCCTGTGCTTCAGCTCCTGCCTCCAGGTTTCTGCCCTGAGTTCCTGCCTTGGGCTCCCTGAGTGATGAACTGTGACCCCAGAGATGTAAGCTGAATAAACCCTTTCCTCTCCAAGTTGGTGTCTGTCAGAGTGTTTTGTCACAGCAATGGAAGACAAACTAGAACAGAAATTGGTACCAGAAGAGTGGGGTATTGCTGTGACAGACCTGACCTTGGTGTTTTGGGGAAGGATTGTGGATGTGTTTGGAACTTTGGGCTGGGAAGATCATTGAATGCCTAAAGATTGTTGCTGTGTGGATGTGGAGCAGTTTTGCTGAAGGAGTTGTAGAAGATGAGGCCTGGCTTGTGAAGTTTCTATTTTCAAATGGGAGCAGAGATCATCAGGACTGTATAATCTGTGGGTTCTGGTCAGCTGGGGCTGAAGAATCAGCTGTAAGTAACAAGAGACCAGAACGTGAAGTGAAATCTTTGTAGTATTGGGACAATTGATGCTGGTTAGCTGGGGCTGAAAAATCAGCTGTAACAAGAGACCAGTATCACTGTGGTGAAATCTTCTGGGAAGAATTTCTTCAGGGTCAGCACACAGAAGCTATGATCCAGAAGGGGCCTGAGCCTCCATCTCAAGCCAGAAGCAGGACTTGGTAATGTGTAAGAGTCTCCTATATGGTTCTGGTGTTGAAATTTGAGGGGGTCATAGAGAGCAGCCGAGGCTTGGCACTGTGAGAGTGCCAAGGAAAGACCATTGGTGGAAGTGCACCTCGGTTGCAGTGAAGACTCCAGGATTGCAGGGGTCATGGAGAGAAGCTGAGGCTTTGCACCAGGAGAGGTCAGAAGAGACCATTGGTGAAGGTGCTGCCTCAGTTTCAGTGGCGACCCCAGCCTTTTAGAGATGCCGGGTCTGTGGGACGACCACCAAGAGCAGTGGCAGGTGTGGAATGGAGTTGGCCTGGACCTTCGAGATGAGCTGTGTGTGCCACGGATGGCAGAGCAGAGAAGGGGAGCAGCCAAAACCCTTTGGAGCCCAGAAGATTGTGAGTGAGTCCCAGGTGTCCAGCCTTGAGCTACTTGCTGGACTTAGATTTTGTTTGAGTGTGCCTGATTCTTCCCTTTGAAATAAGACAGTACTTGTTTTGGATTTTACATCAGCCCACAGTTAAGAGACTTTTAACAGACTGTGAACTTTTAAGTATTTGGGCATTTTAAGGACTGTGGAGCTTTTAAGGTTGTACTGTCTCAGGTTGTGATTAATGTTAACATCATACTTTGGGGATAAGAGCTGGAAAGGTGGTAGTTTAATAGTGACGTGTTTTGTGTGTCAGGTTGACAAGGGGTCAATTGTGCTGGATAGCTTTAGTGTCAACTTGCCACACCTGGGTTGAGGGAGCCTCAATTGGAGAATTGACTCCATTGGACTGGCCTGTGGCCAAGTCTGTGGAGTATTATCTTGATTGTTGTGCAGTGTGGGAGGGCCCAGCCCACTATGGGTGGTGCCACCCTGGGCAAGTTGTTGTGTACTGTATAAGAGGTCAGGCTGGGCATGGGCCAGGGGAGCAAGCCAGTGAACAGCACTCCTCCATGGCCTGTGCTTCAGCTCCTGCCTCCAGGTTCCTGCCCTGAGTTCCTGCCTTGAGCTCCCTGAGTGATGAACTGTGACCCAGGAGATGTAAGCTGAATAAACCCTTTCCTCCCCAAGTTGGTGTTGGTCAGAGTGTTTTGTCACAGCAATGGAAGACAAACTAGAACAGGCTCCTTGGTGGTCTTTGGGGGACCTGAATTTGGGGCACAACAAAAGCTGTGGTTATGTGCACAAGACCGCACAAGATCAAGTCAGTCAAAATTCCAACCTGGACAGGAATGGAACCCCAAGTCGCTCCTCCTGTTAGAAGAGCTATTGGTATTCGACGGCACTGAGAGCAGAGAGTCACCATCTCTAGGGTGGGCTGCTCAGGCCCCAGTGGAGGGACACACCCAACGCACTTGCAGAGAGCTCTAATTAGACTTGGTGCTATTCATAACAATACAAAACAGGGGGAATAAAGTTGGGAAGGAGAGCAGACAGGGAACCACAGGGAGGTGGAGAGAGGTAGAGGGGAAGGAATACGATCATTATATAGAATAAAAATATGAAATTTCCTAAGGATCAAAATATTACTTAAAAAGTGAATGTAATGACCAGGTTAAAAACTGTTCATGCAAAAAAGCAACTGAAGTTTTAATAATATTTATGGATAGTAATTGAAAATGAATAACCATTTTAAAGAATTTTGATAAAATAATGGTTTCTCAAAGGTGATACTTTCAGATTAGTGTACATAAGAAATGACATGTTTTGAATGTTGTATATAGCTATCCATGACGTCCTACTTTAAAACAAAGCACTGAATCCCCTTTCCATTTTCCTGCCTTCAGCAACTCACTATTACTTGTATTCCTGTGACTGACCAATCAGTATAGTCTTCTTTACAATAATCTGCTCATTACTAATGCACTCTTTCACTCCTCCACACTTTGTTTCTGGCATATCAACTATTCCATATAACTCTTCATTTCAGGGTCTGTTTTTTATGGTGGCAATTAAAGAAAAGAGATTTAATAAAATATTGCTGTAAATAGAAATCTTAGAAAGTACATGACATTTTATTACAGGAAAACAGTTGATACAACTAAAGAGTTATACAACCAAAATCAGTTGAGATGAAACCATATATTTATTACTTTTGGAAATGGAAAGTAGTATTGGTTCTCGTGGAAGTCATGAATTGTGAACAATAAAATGAGTAAACTTTAGAACTGTTCTCACAAACCTGATCATATACTCTTTATATGATTCAGCAAGAGATAGAAAGTATAGGAAAACCGTAGAAAAGCACATTGCTTCCACCAGCAGTTCCTCTTCCATTCTGTTTAAAAAAAATTATCCCATATCGAATCTATAGATTACACTAATAACAAGGACTCCTTTAATACCAATAACATAGAACAAATGTTGCTTCTTTTATTGTTGTATACAAAGTGATGGGTCTTGCTATAGGATCCTATTATCTAGATTATTTTTTGTTGACCCTCTTTTCCTCAACCCTATGACACCTCTCAGTAGTCCCCGTTACTCTTACCACCCCACTTCACTTTCCACACCACATGTATTGTTATTCTTTTAAAAATTTTAGGGTTTTTTTTTTTTTTTCGGTCTTTTCGAGACAGGGTCTCCTTGTAGCCCCAGCTGTCCTAAAAATCTTTCTTTGTAAGATATGTGTGTGTGTGTGTGTGTGTGTGTGTGTGTGTATGTGTGTATGCCTGTGTTTTTGTGTGGGTACAGGCAGGTGTCATAGTACGCCTGTGAGGTCAGAGGACAAATTTGGCTATGGGTCTTTTGCCTTACACCTTCTTCAAAAAGGAGCCATTTATTTGTCACTGAATACAGCAGGCTGCTGATTTACAAGCTTCTAGGATTCCCCTGCCTTCACCCCCACCACAGACCCTGCCATGAAATACTGGGATTCCTGCATCTCTCTTTGTTAGGTTCTAGGGATATGAACTCATGATCTCATACTTACATAGCAAGTTCTTTACCTACTCATACACAGCTCCAGCCCCTGTAATCCCCTTTTATTGCCCTCTCTAACTCTTCCTTAAGAACTCTTTTCTCCTGTTCTAGTTTGTCTTCCATTGCTGTGACAAAACACTCTGACCAACACCAACTTGGGGAGGAAAGGGTTTATTCAGCTGACATCTTGGTCACAGTTCATCACTCAGGGAGCCCAAGGCAGGAACTCAGGGCACGAACCTGGAGGCAAGAGCTGAAGCACAAGCCATGGAGGAGTGTAGGTAGGCCACCGAGGTTTGTGGCGAGGCCCACTTAATCCCAGGATGACCCATGTGGAAAACACACACAGGAAAGCACACCATGTGGACACATGTTGAGGTTCAAATGCAGAAAGAGATTTTATTGCAAAATGTCTGGTTATATAGCAAGTGTGATTCTTAATCTCAGGGCCGAATCCTAAACCTTTTCATCACTACACCACACTACAGCATTTGTGTACCTTAACCCCAAAGTTATTGTTGGAAATTCAATACAAGTTACAAATAAAACAATTAACGTTTTATATTCCCAATTAGTTCAAATGTATTACCATTTCTACCAAAACCTTCAACCAAATTTAACTAATCAAAACATTTTTTTACTAAGTCTTTTACTAAGTCTACTAATATCCTATAATATGTAGACAAAGCTTGGGCAAAGTTGAATACCTGCCAAATAAATTTTACCTAATATACACTTTGTTCTTTAAAACTATAACTAGACTATGACTTCAGAGAAATCAAGTCCATTAACTTATATGGTTTATTTTGTATTTCTGTGTAAGTCTCTACTGAAATACCTCTATATATAAACATATGTTATTTTTAAGTATACCATTTTAAACTTCAAACCTTACAAAGTGGATTTTAATAACTATCTCCCTCCAAGCTCTTGGCCTTCTCCAGGCCTGGCATGAAAACCTGCTTTAAAGACTTTCCAATATCTAGCTCTTAATAAAATTTTCTTTTACAGTTCTTATGCCCATTAGTTAAAGACTGGCTAGATATGCCCCATGAGAAGTTGTTACCATCATTACCATCTTGATATTTTTGAGTGTGGGAGCTTCTAGGAAGATTCCTTTGTCATGAGCAGGTGCAGCACAGTCCTGCTAAGGGAAGGGGGACACAGTGCCCACTTTGTGGACATTGTGGGGAACTGGCCCCGTTGTGCAGTGGCCAGTTGGTTACTCCTGTAACCCTACCAGAGAGGTAACTTCCTACTCACATCCTTAGCCTGGGACAACGAGACACATTTCCCACTCTTGGCCATGACTTTCCACCTGCCCAAAGCCAGAACAGGAATTTCACATCAGCTACCCAGGTTGGTGGTAAGCAAAGGGAGCCTTTTTCCAGCCAACTGGTCACCCAAATGAAATGCAGGCCTCAACACCAGCTACCCACTGGTCACCTGAACGAAATGTAGGCTTGTCTTAGCCTGTATGCGTGCAATTATTTAAAAAAAAAATGGTGGCCGCAAATTCTGCAATGATGTTAATGGGAATTTACATTTTTTTATTTTCTAAATTTTTATATATTTTTTAATTTTTTTATTCCCAAAGACCCCAAAACTCATTAACACTTTAATACATTGAAAACCTGGTTGCATTTTTGTTTTAGATGTTGAAAGGGTGTAACCAGTAGGTGGCAGTGTCAATCCATTATTTTAAAATTTTTAATAGATAACCCATAACCTTTGTTGAAATTGAATTATGTGTGGCTGTTTAATATAAATTTGCGTCTTGAGAAGGAAGGGCCACGTTCCAACTCAAAGGCAATGTTTTTACGGGTATCATGGCTGTTAACATTAAAATATACTTAGAACACAAGTACACACATCCATACACTTGTGTGCATATACATACATACATACATACATACATACATACATACATACATACAAAAGATTTGTCAGGTTGACTTGCAAGAGAGGAAAGCCATATTGTTTGATGTTCAATGAGAAACACGAAACTTTTATAATTTGTTATGGGGTTATTTTACATAATTAGAATAAATGTCCTAGTGATGCACAAAACAGCTGAGATCCATATGCCACCTCTTAGGCCCATTCCCAACCATTTGCCTTCAATGAACTAACCCTAAAGTCTACTATTATTTCCCTATCCTGTCTCTTCTGGTTAACTACTCCTAAGCTGTCCCTCTGCTAAGCCTAACTGTCCCTATGCTATTTACAAATCTAAAGATTGAGGAGAGTGTCCAATAGTAGACAGGCCAAAGTTGTTTGTAGTCTGGGACTGATCCATCTTGTCTTTTTATTAAGGACTTTGGAAGAATAATAATTATCCATAATCACAACAATAATCACAATTATAACCATTATTAATTATTATTAACTATCAATAATTATTATTAACCATTATTAGTCACAACAATCATTAATAATTATTATGAATAATAATTGTCAACAACAATAGCCAACAACAATGAACAATTTATCATTAGACTGAATTTTTACCCATTATTATTAATAATTATACTTAATAACAATAATTATAACTATTAATAACAACTACTAACAATAATCAACAAGAATTGATCATTAAACTGAATAATATGCATACTATAAACCCAATTAAAAATTGTTAACATTAAGGGGTATAAAACAAACTTTTTTATGAATTGAATCTATTTTTATTTACAGTCAGTTCCTAATTAGATTTCAACCTGTAGGATTATAATTAATTTAAAGCGGGAACTTGCATTCACTCACACATACACACAGCTTGAAGATGGGCTTAAAGAAACATAAAACAGTTTTATTCAAAAATTTCTCATTTGAATTGAACCAAAATATCAATTCATGTTTCTACTAATGGTCCTTTAAAAAAGACAATTTATCAGAGCGAGTTTGTTTTGTTAGAACTCCAAGGCCTATAAATTCTCCTAGAAATCCATCTATTTTGTTTCCAAAATACTGAAATCAAAAGAATGTTACCTAAATTCAAAATTTAAAGGGCATGATTTAGATACCATGTGCTCAGTCTGGCAGCTGGTATGCATGCATAGCAGGGAGACTGATGGTGCCAGAGCTCAATACACCTGTGGTCAAGAATTCTGTGAGAAAAAATCTTTGAAATGAAACACATTTAAAAACAGAAAGATAAAATTAAATCAACCAATTAATTTTAACTGTGCACATATATTTACTAAAAGGATATCTAGGGTACCTGGGGGTTAAGTAAAAATATTACACTTTAAGTTAAGCATGCTGAAATGGATTTGAATTACTGTTAGTTGAATCCCAATCTTGGATCTACAAATAGCTAGCAGGTTTAGGTAAGAAGAGTTAGATGTACTCAACGGCTGTATTAGTCACTTTTCTATTGCTGTGATAAAACCACCATGAACAAGGGAACTTATAAAAGGAAGCGTTTATTTGAGGTTATGATTGACGGTTCCAGGGAATCAGAGTCCACTGTGGTGGGAAGCATGGTGGCCGGGGCTGGAGCAGCAAGCCGCGGGTCACATCTCTCAGTGAGCACAGGAAGCAGAGAGAGCTACTGGAGACCACAAAGCTTGTTAAACTCACTAAGCATGCCCCCAATGACGTACTTCCTCCAGCACGACCACACCTTCTAAAACCTCCAAGAACAGTACCAGCAACTGGAGACAAAATGTCTGAATACTTAAAGCCTATGGAGGGGACACTCATTCAAACCACCACAATGGCTGAGAAAGAAAAGATACAGCTTTGCATTGTGTAGGATGTACCAGGAAGTGCCAGCAGAAAGGTTGGCCTGTCTAAACATTGAAAGGAAGAAAAGCCTCAGACTGCTACAGGCATCAAACCCCTCTGTGGATCCTACTTGTAACAACTGTTTATAATGAGTCCTAATGAAACTTACCTTCTAGGTGCCACAAAGTTTTAATATGAGAGACTTTCTTATCTCCCCTTCATAGATCAAGGAGGAATATAATGAGATGAGGTTGTTCTCTAACTGTAAATTGGAGCCAACTGTTATAGAGGTAATCTCTTATATAACCAGCAAAACTGCTTTCTTTAATTGACTAATAGACATAGGAACTGTGAAAAGGATTATTCTCTATTCAGAACCAAATATAATACTAAAGTCTCCTTAAGCTGTGCATTTAAGCAAAATATATTAATTCAGCAGAGCTCTGATATCAAATGGATTGTTCTATGAAGGAGATGTTGGCAAGGGGATCCAAGCAGCCCCCACAAAGTTAAATGCTTCTTGTCTGTAAACTGGGATACCAGCAAGAAGAGAGGCGATAAGGCCCTGCTGTTGAAGACCTGAAGTAAGCATGGGAAAGATGTATTGAGACCACACTTGCAGTGTACAGTTGGTCTCTGGAATACCAGAGAGTGTTACCAAAGGCCACTGACCAATAAAGCAAATATAGGTCGCCTTGAGTCAAGCAAGACTCCTCCATCAGCACCAGCTACACCTCACCTGCCTGGAAATACTGTGCAGCAGAGGCAGCCATATTTCTGTATATCCCAAATCGAATTGGCTAGTAGCCCTCTCCTTGGAGGAATAACCCACGGCTGATTCCACAAGGTTACATGCTCTAGTGGTTAGGAGATGTCATAAGCCACAGTAAGACCCTGTCATATTTAACAGAAAAAAACACAATTCATGGATTAACATACCATCCAAACATCTGTGTCTATACCAAAGTAACCTACCATAACAATTAGTACTGTTTAAATACCTATATATCTAATTGCTTGTGCTTCATTAGTAGGATTGAAAGGTTATTCCTGGACAAACTGTCAGCCCATGAAAGGAAACAGCCAGAATTGACCAGAGTCCAAAACGACAGCTCCAGAGAAAGTAGACTGTTTTGCTTCTCATCCACCTGTGCCCCTTTTCTAAGCCTAGGGAACAATCTGCTGAAGATGGGGTGTGGTAGAATGTAAGGGCTGCGATTGGGGTGAATGGTGAAACTACAGCAATATAGTCTGGACACTTATTTGACCAACTTGATTGAACATACAAGCCCCCCCTGCTGGATGGTGGGACCCATGGGCTGTGTGGGTCTGGGCACAACTGCTTGCAAATTGGTTTTACATGAAAGATGCTTGTACTCATAAATTATTACTTATTGTTAAAAAATAAAAAAAATAAAGAAGTAATAGAAGAAAAAAAAAGTTAGATTTAGAAAAAACCCATAAGAAGACAAGAGAGCAATACACTTTTATCCAAAAACAGACTTTGTATACAAAATTTAAGAGAAAAATGGCCAAGGCTTGAAATTATCTGGAAGAGGCTTCTCTTGGTAAGGTGGTTCCTGTGAAAGGCCTTAATTTGCAACAGAAAGAAGTGGGCTCAGGCCTAGGAGAGCTACCTGGAGAAAATTTACATATGAACAAGTTAAGGTTGGAACCGTACTTGAGGAACCAGTTCCTCACAGCAGGAGATGAAGTCTTTATTTGGGGGGTGGAATTTAAAACCAGAAAGTTTTTCAGAACTGTAGAATGATGAAAAATGGTTTCAAGGCCAAGCATGGCTGCTAAGCCTTGATATTAACTCAGCCTTAAAGTCACTGGCTTTCATAGCCTGAAGGAGTGACCATGCCAGGAGGCAGGTGCCTGGAGACAATGGGACACGCTCTCCAAGCCAAACCAGAACCCTGCAGCCTTCCTCCATGTGTACAAAGCCACAAGCCCTCAGACCACTGTCCCATCCACCGAAACCAGCAGGAAAGATGGCTCCACCATAGTAGATAGATATCAGGAGAGAGAGGAGAAAGTGAAGAAAAGGGCAAAATTTAGGGGTATGCATGCCTAAGTTGTCAAGATTTCCTCCTGCACCACGCAAGGGTGCCATTGTGGGTAGACTGCCAAGGTTTGTGGTGGGGCCCACTTAATCCCAGGACAGGGAGTACCATTACATTCCAGAGGGATACAAAGACCTTATTGTGAATTACTATAGTCCGTTTGTGTTTTATTCTGTCATACTGCCTGGTTTATTCTATGTTCTTAAATTTTGAGTAAAGCTAAACATACAAAAAGAATGGGTTTAAAAAAAAAAAAGAATGGGTTTCATTTCCTTAGTTGGTTTTGGGGTTTTTTGTTGTTGTTTTTTTGTTTGTTTTGGTTTGGTTTTCTTTTTCTTTTTCTTTCTTTTTTTTTTTTTTTCTGTATGGAGCTTTTAGGTTTATTGAGGTCCCACTTGTTAACTCTTTACCTTAACACATGGCAATTGATGTCTGGATTTAGAAAGTACTTTCCTATACCAATATCTTAAAGGTTACTACCTGTTTTCTTGTAATGGTTTCAGAGTATGTAAGGTTTCATATTGAGGTTTTTTTTATATTAAACTCTCACTGTTATTTTATAAATAGCAAACAATATGGCTGTTGTCATGGTGAAGAAATGCATCTGATAATTGTGTGCTGATCTTTTACCCTCAAGTTCTGCTGGATATTAATGCTTGTTCTAATTACTCATTTTTTGTCAATAATGAAAGTTTTATTTCATTTATTCTTTTATTTTCAGCAATTCTTTTGATTGAAGGCATTATTGAAGACTAAATAAAATTTGACTTAAAAGAGAAATAATGAACATCATCTCTTCTATTATATTTTGCTTTTTAGTATTTTATAACTGCCATATATATTATTATTATTATTATTGTCATTATTTCTGTTTTGTGGAGAGCTTTACATAAGGCAAGAAAATTACTTTCAATGTCTGTATCCACTAGAGGAAAATGAGCTCATGTCTCAGAATCTTCAGAGAATGATTTTCATACAAATCATAGCTTCAAACTTGTTGGGATCAATAGCTCCTTCTTGTGTGTACATTCAGTGACATGGAACCTTTTCATTCAGAGGTTCTGCTATTCTCCAGATCTTGGAAGCCATTCTTCATGCTTTCTATCTGGCTAGCAAACATTTAAGTAAGACATGGGGAATGTGGAGCATCCCTGAGGAATGATCAGGTTCAGCCTGAGAAGCACCTCTTACATGGGTCAGGGTGTCACACAGTCATGTGACTTCTTGTATACAAGGTGTTTTCCCTTTAAGATCTAGTTTTGCAACTGCCTGAAACATACAAATGTATAATTTTTAAAAATAGCACTTCAACAGTTCTAGGCAAGCATGCAGTGTCTACAGAGTGGCAAAGTGTCCTCAAAGAATAGGAATTTATAATCCAGAACTCTGTGTTCTTACTCAATTTCTCAGGACTCTTCAGGAATAGAAATTTGGGATTAGCTCATTTCTGTGTAAATGATCTCTGGTCCCTTGAGTTACTCATTAAATGCATTTGCATAAACAGGTCTACTGTGTTTATTGCAACCTCTGCCCACATGGTCTAGGCCTATGTTTCTGATACTTGCACGAATCTGGCACAAGGTGGGCAGAGAACAGCTTGCTCACAGATAGGCAGCAAAGGAAGGTGAAGTGCAAAACAGGAGCCTGTTATCCCAGGCTCAGAACTGTTCAGGGACATTGGAATTTAGTTCCTGGTTGCTCCAACTACACTGCAGACCACACTTGTTTAGTAACCCAACATCCCATATCTATCTGGTGGGTGATGTGGGTCATCATGTTAGCTGTTGTCGAGGAGACAGAAGCACAGCTTGGGCTAGTCTTACCAGTTTGACAGTATCTTGGGATACTATTAGTGAACTACAGTTATTCTGGGAACCCTGGAATGAGAAAGAAGTGGGAATTACATGGCATTGGTTTGAGGTTATACTGAATACTGCAGTGATCATTTATTTTTCATTATAAAAAGTCCTTCTTTACAGATTATTAGACTCTTCAAGAGTATAGGCTGAAGATAAGCACCCACCCTAATCAATGGGTGATTATAATATCTTTTGCCTTTATATTGCAAAAGTGCATACTTCTTTCATAGAATGTCTGTTCTTTGATTTTATGAAATGTTGCAGAGAACTTTTGAAGAACAGATCTCTCAATATTCCTTTTGAAAAATCCACTTCTCATTCACCAACACAATATTTAAAAACTAAATACAATCACATACTTTTATTTTTTATTTATTTATTTTTTAATAAAGGGTAATAAGTAATAAATACAAGCATCCATCATGTAAAACCAATTTGCAAGTAGCTATGCCAAAACTTATACAGCCCGAGGCCCCCATTGTCCAGCTGGAGGAGATTATATGTACTATCATGTTCATCAAATAAGAGTCCAGTCTATATTGCTGTAGTTTCACAATTCACCCCAATTGCAGCTAGCTCGTACATTCAACTATGCCCCCTCTTCCACAGATTTTTCCCTAGGCTTTCGAAAAGGGGCACAAGTGGGTGAGAAGCAAAGCAGTCTATTTTCTCTGGAGATGTCATTTTGGACTCTGATCAGTTCAGTCTGTTTCCTTTCATGGGTTGGCAGTTTATCTAGGAATAACCTTTTATTCCTACTGATGAAGCACAAGCAATTAGATATATAGGCATTTAAACTGTACTAATTATTATGGTAGGTTATGTTGGTATAGACACATATGTTTGGATGGTATGCTAATCCATGGACTATAGCTTTTCTGTAAAGACTGACAAGGTCTTACTGTGGCTTGTAACATCTCCTAATCACTAGAGGACTTAAGGTTGTGGCATCAGCTGTGAACTATTCCTCCAAGGGGAGAGCTAATAGCCAGTTAGATTTGGGATATACAGACATTTGGCTGCCACTGCTGCACAGTATTTCCAGGCAGGTGAGGTATAGCTTATGCTGATGGAGGAGTCTTGCTTGACTCAAGGAGAGTATTTGCTTTATTGGTTTAGTGGCCTTTGGTAACACTCTCTGGCATTTCAGAGGCCAACTGTATACTTGCAAGTGTGGTCTCAATATATCTTTCCCATGCTTACACCAGGTCTTCAACAGCAGGGCCTTACTGCCTCTCTTTTTGCAGGTATCCCAGTTTGCTGGCAAAAAGCCTCTATCTTTTGGGGGGGGGGGCTTGGGTCCCCTAACCAACATCTCCTTGGCTGAATAATCCATTTCTGATAACAGAACTCTCCTGTATTAATATATTTTGCTTAATTACCCAGCTTATATAGATTTTAGTATTATATTTGNTGGATATGTTGTCAGCAACAAGCTTCAGAGAGTTTAAAAAAGTAAGGGACGGTGGAACACAACCAGGAAGGCACAAAGAGAAACGGCCAAGGGCTGCGAGGGGGACAAGCGGGGGAGGGTGGGACCTGGATCTCAGATACAGAAGAGGATAGAGAGGACTGAACAGGATGAAATGGTAAAGCAGCAGGCAGTGGGAAAAGGCGAGGCGTGCGGACGGGAGAGCACGCCGGGGGCAGGAAGACGAACGAGACAAAGGAAAGCAATGTAGCGCCAAACAAAAAGAAAATAGAGGTCACAGACCTGTCTGAATGGAAAGAAACCCTGGAACATGAAGATAAGAGTTTTATCTGTGTGTTTTGAATAATTCCCGAAGGCTGTGAGGTTCTGAGCACAGGGCTAAGGTGGGAATAATCAAGCAGGGTGGGGACAGTATGAGGTATCCAGGATGGACCCAACCAAATTTGTATGAGCTGGAAAAGTTGTAGGACAAGGAGCTGGACAGCAGGAAATAGAAGGCTTGGCTTTATCATACATTTGGTTCACAGAGCTGGAGTTGGATCCTGCCACATTTTTGAGGGTCACAGAGCATATGGAGATAGGTTGGTAAGTGAAGAATAATAATAAGCTTCAAGTAATCAAATAAAAATAAAATAGGCCAACAACAGATAAGATAGGAGGAGTCCAATATATTGAAATTTAAACATTAAACATTACTGGATATAGTCATTCATGAATCCATCCAGTCCTTAAAAAAAAAAAACACTGACAAATTAGTAAATGTTAGGCATTCTATATAAGTAACAGACACAGTCTCTATCACGTTTAATCTTACAGTACACAAGGAAATAAATCAAGCATATAATACTAACCAATTTTGACTGAGATATGTGCTGTGAATGCCAAAAAGAAAAGGGGCTGTGAAAAGAATTAGTAGTGAAATTTAATCTTATCAAGGTTTGGGTGCCGTCCATCCTGCTCCTCAGCAAGTTTTGGTTAACTTGAAAGACAAGGTGGTAGTCAGGTGATCAGGGAACTCTGTTCTGAGCAAAGGCCCAAACATTTTAAGAAAAGAGAGACGTGATTGTGGTTGGACAGAGTGGCTGATAGTAGAGCTATTGATGACTTTGAAACAGTAAGCATCAGATTTATGGCTATTCCAGAGTTACCAAAAGCTGTCAGTCAAAAAATCAATAATACAAAAGTAGACATTAATTTATGTGTAGAAAAGAGATGTGACATTTTAGGGAAATAATTGACAGCATTCAACCTTCAGTAATATTGTACCTCAATTAATGAATATCAAGACAGAAAGCATTGAACAAACTTCTATAAAAAGTATCCCATGCGGGTGGGGTGGTGCCCGCCTTTAATCCTAGCACTTGGGAGGGAGAGGCAAGGCAGATCTTTTTGTGAGTTTTCAAGGCCAGCCTGGTCCTACAGAGTGAGTTCCAGGACAGCTGGGACTACAGGGAGACCCCTGTCTCGAAAAGACCAAAAAAAGAAACAAACAGTATCCCATGCCAAGGCAGGGTGGCACATCCCTTTAATCTAAGCAGTTAGGATGCAGAGGCGCGGATCTTATGAGTACAAGGGCAGCTTGGTCGACAGAGCAAGTTCCTCAGGCGCACTGGGGATTTACGGGAGACCCTGTCTCAAAAAGAACCAAAAAAAAAAAAAAAAAAAATCCCCGGTACTTAACTGAGAGAAAAAAGAATGTGGGCCTTGAGCTGGTGGTTGGGCAAAACGTAGCCTGTGCCAGCGTGAAGGAAGGAATCCATCCATCTGTTGGTCTAACTTCTAGGAAGTATCAGCAAGAGCTGTCACCTGAACAATTAAAGTAACTCAAGGATAATAAAAGAAAGAACTGGATGAGAAAACAAGCATCATTATGGGCCACAGTGAAACCCTCAGTTTGCCCCATGCAAAATTTGTTGTTTTGGGGTGGAACACAGGGTCTCCATGCATAGAGCCTAGAGTAAAGCCTATGGGTCTCTATTACCACCATATCTCTAGACAAATTAAATTTCTTTTTTTTTTTTTTTTTTTTTTTTTTTTTTTCGTTTTTTGATCTTTTTGAAGACAGGGTCGCCCTTGTAGCCCTGGAATTCCACTCTGTAGACCAGATGGCTTCAAACTCACAAAGATTCCGCCTGCCTGTGCCTCCAATTGCTAGGATTAAAGGGCGGTCACCACCACGCCCGGCTCTAGGGACATTATTTTATAGATAAACATATTGTAGGCCACTCATCAAAAAACGACTCTTTGCAATAGATGGAGACCAATGCAGAATCCCACCACTCTTCAGACACAGATATATACATCTGAAAATTCCACATCTAGGAGACATGTCGACAATTGAACTTTCTCTACATGAAGATAAGGGGTGGAGAAAAATGATTGCATTTCGCTCTCTTTTTTTTTAATAAAAGGAAGAGTTTATTTGAGCGTACGATTGAGGTTTCCAGGGAATCAGAGTTCCCATTTGGTGGGAACATGGTGGCCAGGACCCCCCCTT
Organism: Rhizomys pruinosus; assembly: GCA_009823505.1. Lineage (NCBI taxonomy): Eukaryota > Metazoa > Chordata > Mammalia > Rodentia > Spalacidae > Rhizomys > Rhizomys pruinosus. Next base: position 4,265,120 of record VZQC01001008.1, read on the forward strand.
TTGGAGCAGCAAGCTGAGGGTCACATCTCGCAATGAGCACAGGAAGCAGAGTGAGGGAGAGACTGGAGACCACAGGCTTGTTAAACTCACTAATCCTGCCCCCAATGATGTACTTCCTCCAGCACAGCCACACCTTCTAAGATCCTCCAAGACGCAGTGCACCCAACTGGAGACAAAATGTCTGAATACTTAAGCCTGTGGGGGGACACTATCATTCAAAACACCACATTCCACTCCCTGGCCCCCATAGGCCCCTTACCATATAAAATGCAAAAATGCATTTAGTCTAACCTAAAAGTCCCATAGCTTTACCAGTCTCAATTCTATTCAAAAAAGTCTACAGTCCAAAATCCGCTTCTGAGGTTCAAGGCACTCTCTTAACTGTAAGCTCCTATAATCTTCCTAGTGCACTTTTGTTTCAGATCCAAATTGTCTACTCATTTCTTTTCTGCACATCTGCTCTTCTTCACGTAGATCTGCACAATATTCACCATCAAGAGCCATACCACCATTTCTACATTAGGCTGTCTTGTAATATCCTCCGCCAAAGACAGTAGTCCATTGCTTTTCAAATTAACATCAGGCAAGCATTTAACATCAGGCAAGCATTTAGGCTGTAGGCAAACTGCTGCCAAACTCTTTATCAAAATACCCCAGTTGCTGCCTAAGTCTTTATTTTTCCTCTGGAACAACATTTTTTGCAGCAATGCTTTCTCTTCCAGCTTCCTACTAGAATGGCCCCTTAACCTGCTGACAGTAGTCAACAGCTTTCTAGCTCCAAAGTTCCAATTTTTCCACATTTCTCCAAACACCCAAATGGTCAGGTTCTTCTACATTAGGCCAACAGCCCACTCTCTGGTACCAAATAACTGTATTAGTCACTTTTCTCTGTGCTGTGATAAACCACCATGAACAAGGAACTTAATAAAAGGAAGAGAAGTTTTTATTGAGCTTACTATTGACGGTTCCAGGGAAATCAGAGTCCATTGTGGCAGAAGCATGGTGGGGCAGGCTGGAGCAGCAAGCCGAGGGTCACATCTCGCCATGAGGCACAGGAAGCAGAAGCTGCATTTTCGTTCTTACCAATAAAGCTTCCTTAATAATGGAGTGTGGTGCAAATGGAAGGACACAACTAGTCAAGATTCAAAGAATGGAAGCCTCCATGAGTTATATCCCTTGATGGGACCCCTATATTAAACCTCACCTACCCATGGCCCAGGGATCTTTGGGGAAGGGGGGGCCCCCCCCCCCCCCCAGAAAGATTGTAGGGCCAGGGCTGGTGCATGATTGTAGAGAAGCAGTGATTTACTAGCTACTGTAACTTTCACTGTGAACTTGTGGCAATGTCAGCATCAGGCATGAGACTTTTGCCAACTGGGACAAGGTCTCAAAGTAAAACAAAGAAATGGGTGGGAGACTGACCCTGGACTGAGAACTATAAAAGACTCAGTACTGTGCTGGGTGAGGAAGAATGTGCCTTAACTAAGATCTCTAGATATGCTGACTAGACTTAGTGGATCGGCGTTACACACAAAAGGACATATGGGTTCAAAAGGATGACTGGACAGGGCTTTGCTTGGATGTCATAATGCATGAGTTTTCAATGGGGGTTTGAGGCATGGGTTGTTATTAAAAAAACCCGTTTTTTTTCATTGGGAACCAATTATAATATGATTGGAAAAATGGTAAAATTCATGGAATGTAATTTGCAGTGTCCATAAAAGGAAATTTTGCTGGAAACACAAAATTAAAAAATTAAAATAAAAAACTAATATTAAAAAATTAAATAAAATAAATTTTTTTTTAATTAAAAAATAATTTTTTGAAAGTGTGTTAAAATTAATGGGGTATTTTTTTTTTGTTTGATAGAATAATTTTGAAAATATAGATTAATAATTTCAAATAAATTGGCAGCTGAGTGGTTTTGTTTAGACTTTTCCTACAAATCAGGTTAATATTAGTTTATTGAAGTATGAAATTTTTATGGAGTTTAATAATATTAGAAATAGGCAGGTAATAAATAGGTAGTGGAGAAACAACAACAAAGCCCAACTGTTGAATCTGCTTATGGAGGCTGTGAATTGGCTAGGGAGTATTTCAGATTACAAATCCTGGGTGCTTCATTAGTAATGTCATATAATTATAAAAACAGCCAGCCCCAGTTAAATTTCTACTATACAATATATGTGCAAATATTTTTACACATATGCATTCAGTTTTTTTTTCTTACATGATTTCCAAATCATTAATGGAACTTCCTGCTCTTATGAATATGGTAACTAGCTGTAAGGAGGTTAGGCATTTCCTTTAAGGCTATATAATTAGCAGAGAAGATTCAGACTCAGACATCTCCAATGCTGTGGCTAACCCCTGGGAAAATTGCTCCTCTGGATGGGTGCCTTAGGTTTTTCTTTTCAGGACCACTTTTTGATCTTCTCTGTTTGGCTAATTTCTAAAATTCTTAAATGCGGACAAAAATTAAAAGCCAAGAATTATTGTTCTCCAGCCGTGGGGAGGGTTTGGCCAGTGTGAGGCTACAGCAGAAAATAGGAGGGTGAGACTAGAGTGAGATAGAACATCAATTTTAAAATATCATGCTTGAAGTTCTTCAATGTGATCAATTGCATTTGGGGAGAGGTGGCAGATCACGCACCGAGAACACTGAGCCCTGAACTCTGATCTTCCTGCCTTAGTGCCTTAGTCTTCTGAGTTCTGGGTTTATAGTTGTGTACAGTTATGCCTAGCTCGTAGTGAAACTCTAAGTGGATTTTTCTAATTTTTTAAATGTGTGGACAATAAGTTTCACTGCAGATAGTTTAGTTTTAGAGGCATAATTCCCAGCAAATATCAATTAGGTGAAAGTGGCTCTTCCCAGCCATATTGAGAGTTGACTATGTATTCTTACAATGACCAAAGTTCTTTTAGGGGACCTTTCCACACAGCCGCTCATTCACACTCAGTAACCATCATTTTCCTCTGTTCCTTCAGATCAGGGATGCCCATGGTCCAGGCTGATGGTTCTGAACCCCCCCCCCTTTTCAGTTTACTAGAACTTCCTAAATGGTCTCCAATAAATTCTTCCCAAAATTTTCCATTTGTGCACTCTAATTATTTCTTACCAGAATCCTAACTGATAATGTCTGCAAGAGAACATTGAGTTTATATTTTATATTGTTATGGCATCATGAACATACACTCACACTAGCTATTTTAGTGTGTAAAGTGAGTACGAGGGAATGCTATCGATGAATTGACCTTAGTAGAACTCTGAGGATTTTTAATTTAGAACATGAGAAATTTTAATACATCAAAAAGATCATTCACCATGATCACTTGGATCATACCAGAGATGCAGGGAGGGTTTAACATACGAACGAAAATCAATAAATATAAAACACATAAAGGACTGAAAGGCCAAAACACACCCGCATCGCAAATCAGTGCCAAAAAGTCCTTTTGAAAAAATACAGCATCCCTCATGATTAAAATCTTAGAGGGAATGGCCTGGAAGGATCATCCCTCAACATAATAAAAGGCCATATATAAGAAACCCACAACCAACATCATCCTAAATGGAGAAAGTTAGGATTCCCATAAAGGGATTCCTACCATAAGGTAGGACCAGACAAGGCTGGCAACCTTGTCTCCATTCTTGTTCAGTGTAGTGCTTGAAGTGCTTGCTGGGCAATAAGGCAAGAAAGGCAATTAAAGGATACTAATTGGAAAAGAGGAAGTAAACGTATCCCTTGTTGCAGACGATATGATAGTTTTACCTAAGGGATTCTAAAAGCTCCACAAAAAACTCCTAGAAATGAGTTAAAAATTGCAGTAAAGTAGTGGGTTAAAAACAAAAAAATTAAACCCCTAAAAAAAATCAGTAGCCTTTCTTTACACAACAACAAGCAACTGAAGAAGAATACAAGGAGTCCTTCCCACATTACAATAGCCTCAAAAAACAATAAAATACCTAGGAAATAAACCTAACCAAAACCACCAAGATCTCTACAACAAAAAATTATAAGCTCCTGAAGAAGGAGATTGAAGAAGACATCAAAGAGGGAAAGACCTCCCATGCGCATGGATTGGAAAAGTAAACATAGTAAAAAGTCCATTTTACCCAAATTGATAGACAGAGTCAATGCAATTCTAATTAAAATCCCAAGATTTCTTCACAGGCTTTGGAAAAAAATTCTTAAATTCATATGGAACAGCAAAAGACCCCAAAATAGCCCAAAGCACCCCTGAATGAAAAGAGCAATAGAGGGGGGATTTCTATACCAGAAATCAAACTATACTACAGGGGTAAAGTCATAAAAGCAGCTTGGTACGGGCACAAAACAGACCAGTAGACCAATGGGAACAAAACTGAAAGATCCAAAACTTGAGCACATACAATTTTTCAGCCCTCACATTTGACAAGGGGGGCAAAAAGACGCAATGAGGAAAGACAGCATCTTCAGCAAATGTTATTGGCAAACTGGATCACCACGTGTAGAAAAATAAAACTAAAACCCCTACCTCCGCCCCTGTTACAAAAATCAACTCCAAATGGATCAAAGACCTCATTGTAAAACCCAAAACTCTAAAGGTGATAGAAGAAAAGGTTGGCAGCAACCTTACAAGACATAGGTGTAAAGGAAGGAACTTCTAAATCAGACAGCAAGCTGCTCAGGAAATAAGGTAGACATGTGACAAGTGGGACCTTCCTTATTAAACGCAAAAGTTTCTGTACACAAAAGAAACAGCCAGGAAAGTGTAGAGAAACCCCACAGAGTTGGGAAGAAACCTTCACTGCGGATATATCTGACAGAGCATTTACCACCAGAATATATAAGCTATTCAAAAACAAAGAAGAAAACAAATGATTCACTCAAAAGATGGAAGCAAAGAGCTGAGCAGAGACTTCACAAATGAGGAAATAGAGATTGTTGAGAAACATCTCAAAAAGTATTCAACCTTGCTAATAAGTAATAAATGCAAAGTTAAAACCAATTTAAGATAACATCTCACCCCGATAAGGCTGGCAAAGGATCAAGAAACAAATGATACTAGAAATTGCTGGAGAGGGTGTGGGGGAAAGGGAACACTCATGCCACTGCTGGTGGGAATGCAACTGCAAAATTTGTACAAGCAGTAATGAAAGCAGTAATGGAGAACCCTTAAAAGACTCAAAATGAGCCTACCGAGCCTACCACCTGACCCAGCTATACTACTTCTGGGAATATATCCACCAGTCTCCTCATACCACAGAGATACATGTAACACCATTTATTGCAGCTCTTTTCACATAGCAAAGAGCTGGAACCAACCGAAATGCCCCTCAACTGACGAGTGATAGAGAAAACGTGGTTACATCTATACAATTGAGTTCGATGCAGTGGTAAAAGAAGATGACATCATGTAAATTTGCAGGTAAATGGATGGAACTGGAAGAAAATTATCTTTTTTTTTAATTTTAATTTTTATTTATTTAATAAGTATGAAGGTACTGGTCTGCATGCAAGGTCGTGGCACCCATGTCATGCATTGCTGTGGAGGCCAGAAAGGTGTCAGATTCCCCTGGAATGGAGCTCTCCTGGAGATTTGAGTTTTAGACGGTTTCTCTGTCGCCATGTGATGGCTGGGGATCGACCCAGGTTCCTCTGCAAGAGCGGTCCAGCACTCCCACACCTCTAGGCCATCTCTCTCTCCAGCCCAGAAATTATCTTAAGTGAAGTAACACATACCCAGAACATAAAAACAAATGATGAATGGGATCCCTCGTCTGTGGATGCCCTAGCAGCCAATAACCCAGTTTGTAAATATTCCTTGTGGGGAGTGATTGCGGAAATTGGGAAACAACAACAACACAATAACAACAACATAAAGACTGCATTAAAGAACTGACTGAAAAGGTAATCTGGTGGGGGGGGAAGGGTTGGGAGGGGGGCACAGGTCTACATTAATTAATGTATAGTTGATTGATGTGAGTTTAACAAGTATCCAAATTTGTCCAAACTTTGTGTACATATTATATGCTATTCTAGGTGTTAGTAAAAGTAAAAATGTCATATTAAACAACATTAATTAAAAGGTTTTTAAATAAAAAAGGTAATACATTTAATGCTAATTGGAATTAATATAAATTAGTCCCGATCTGCTTCAATTTAATTGTAGACAACAACTGTTGGGTGAAGGGTACAATTTTCGCTACAATGTTTTGTGTTGTAAAAGTAACAAATTGTATCACTTTCTTCGACCTGTAGGATAATTTAGCTAAAGGAATTAAGTTGGCTTTCCAAATTAAACAATATACAGTCAATGATAAATAGCTAATATGCAGAAAGTTGGCCCCAGCGAAGACAGTAAAAAGAAGAAAGCCTCAGACGGCTACAAGACATCAAACTCTCTGTGGATCCTAATCAGAACAACTATTTATAATGTGCCCTAATGAACATTACCTTTCAGGTGCTTCAAAGTTTAATAGGAGAGACTTCCTTGCCGTTTTTTCAATAGAACAAAGAAAAACATGATGGTAAGAAGTCATTTTCTAACTGTAAAAACTAGAGCTTGAATATTATATAGGTAATCTCTCTTTGTTTTTTTTTTTTTTTTTGGTCTTTTCGAGACAGGGTCCCCTCCCTGTAGCCCAGCTGGTTCCTGGAACTCACTCTTTAGACAAGGCTGGCCTTTGAATCACAAAGATCCACCCTGCCTCTGCCTCCCAATTGTTAAAGATTAAAGGGTGGCCCCACCCATGACGAGCTTTTTCTTTTTCTTTTTTTCTTTTTTTTTTTTTTTTTTTGGTAGAGGTAATCTCTTATAAAAGCATATTATAGTTGGCTTCTTTAATTGACTGATACATAGGAACTGTAAAGGATAATGCCCTATTCAGAGCTGGGAGGTTTGTTTTTTAGTTGGTTGGGGAAAGGAGGGGTAGTCGTGCCGCGTCACCACGTGACGGGGGAAAAAGAAGTAAAGAGTGTTGAGGGGTTGTTTGAAGAAAAAAAAAAAAAAAAAAAAAAAAAAAAAAAAAAGAGAGATTACCTCTATAATATTCAGCTCTAGTTTATACTTAGGAAATGACTTCATTACCATCATGTTTTTCTTTGTTCTATGAAAAAAAGGCAAGGAAGTCTCTCATATTAAAACTTTGAAGCACCTGAAAGGTAATGTTCATTAGGGCACATTATAAATAGTTGTTATGATTAGGATCCACAGAGATGTTTGATGTCTGTAGCAGTCTGAGGCTTTTCTTCTTTTTAATGTTTCGCTGGGCCAACTTTTCTGCATTAAGCTATTTATCATTGACTGTATATTGTTAATTTGGGAAGCCAACTTAATTCCTTTAGCTAAATTATCCTACAGGTAGAAGAAAGTGATACAAGTTGTTACTGTACAACACAAACATTGTAGAGAATATTTGTATCCATTAACCCAAAAGTTGTTGTTATACAAATTATAAGTGAAGCAGATGTGGACTAATTTATATTTCCAATTAGCTTAAATGTATTACCTTTTTTATTAAAACCTTTTAATCAATGTTGTTTAATATAGACATTTTTACTTTTACTAACACCTAGAATAGCATATAATATGTACACAAAGTTTGGACAAATTTGGATACCTGTTAAACTCACATCAATCAACTATACATTAATCTAATGTAGACCTGTGCCCCCCTCCCAACCCTCCCACCCCACCAGATTCACCTTTTCAGTCAGTTCTTTGTTGCAGTCTTTTCTGTTGTTGTTATTGTTGTTGTTGTTGTTTCCAATACGCATCACTCCCCACAAGGAATATTTACAACTGGGTTATTGGCGCTAGCATCTACAGACGAGGGATACCATTCATCATTTGTTTATCTGGTACTGTGTTACTTCACTTAAGATAATTTCTGGACTGGAGAGATGGCCTAGCGGTTGGGAGTGCTGACCGCTCTTGCAGAGGACCTGGGTTCGATCCCCAGCATCCACATGGCGACAGAGAACCGTCTGAAACTCCAATTCCAGGAGAGCTCCAGTTCCAGGGGGAATCTGACACCCTCTTCTGGCCTCCACAGCATTGCATGACATGGGTGCACAGACTTGCATGCAGACAGTACATTCATACTCATAAATAAATAAAAATTAAAATTAAAAAAAAAGATAATTTCTTCCAGTTCCATCCATTTACCTGCAAATTTCATGATGTCATCTTCCTTTACCACTGCATAGAACTCCATTGTGTAGATGTACCACATTTTCTCTATCCACTCGTCAGTTGAGGGGCATTTCGGTTGGTTCCAGCTCTTTGCTATTGTGAAGAGAGCTGCAATGAACATGGCTGTACATGTATCTCTGTGGTATGAGGAGACTGGTGGATATATTCCCAGAAGTAGTATAGCTGGGTCAGGTGGTAGGCTCATTTTGAGTCTTTTAAGGGTTCTCCATACTGCTTTCCATACTGCTTGTACAAGTTTGCATTCCCACCAGCAGTGGATGAGTGTTCCCCTTTCCCCACACCCTCTCCAGCATTTAGTATCATTTGTTTTCTTGATCCTTGCCAGCCTTATCGGGGTGAGATGGTATCTTAAAGTGGTTTTAATTTGCATTTATTAATTATTAGCAAGGTTGAACATTTTTTAGATGTTTCTCAGACATCTCTATTTCCTCATTTGTGAAGTCTCTGCTCAGCTCTTTGCTCCATCTTTTGAGTGAATCATTTGTTTTCTTCTTTGTTTTTTGAATAGCTTATATATTCTGGTGGTAAATGCTCTGTCAGATATATCAGCAGTGAAGGTTTCTTCCAACTCTGTGGGGTTTCTCTACACTTTCCTGGCTGTTTCTTTTGCTGTACAGAAACTTTTGAGTTTAATAAGGAAGGTCCCACTTGTCAAATGTCTACCTTATTTCCTGAGCAGCTGCTGTCTGATTTAGAAAGTCCTTTCCTACACCTATGTCTTGTAAGTTGCTGCCAACCTTTTCTTCTATCACCTTTAGAGTTTTGGGTTTTACAATGAGGTCTTTGATCCATTTGGAGTTGATTTTTGTACAGGGTGAGAGGTAGGGGTTTAATTTTATTTTTCTACAAGTGGTGATCCAGTTTTGCCAATAACATTTGCTGAAGATGCTGTCTTTCCTCCATTGAGTCTTTTTGCCCCCCTTGTCAAATGTGAGGTGGCTGAAATTGTATGTGCTCAAGTTTGGATCTTCAGTTTTGTTCCATTGGTCTACTGGTCTGTTTTTGTGCCAGTACCAGGCTGCTTTTATGACTATACCCCTGTAGTATAGTTTGATTTCTGGTATAGAAATCCCCCCTCTATTGCTCTTTTCACTCAGGGGTGCTTTGGCTATTTGGGGTCTTTTGCTGTTCCATATGAATTTAAGAATTTTTTTCCAAGCCTGTGAAGAATATCCTTGGGATTTTAATTAGAATTGCATTGAATCTGTATATCAATTTGGGTAAAATGGACATTTTTACTATGTTTAATTTTCCAATCCATGAGCATGGGAGGTCTTTCCATCTTCTGATGTCTTCTTCAATCTCCTTCTTCAGGAGCTTATAATTTTTGTTGTAGAGATCTTTGGTGGTTTTGGTTAGGTTTATTCCTAGGTATTTTATTGTTTTTGAGGCTATTGTAAGTGGGAAGGACTCCTTGTATTCCTTCTTCAGTTGCTTGTTGTTGGTGTAAAGAAAGGCTACTGATTTTTCAAAATTAATTTTATATCCTGCCACTTTACTGAAACTTTTAATCATTTCTAGGAGTTTTCTGGTGGAGTTTTTAGCATCCCTTAGGTAAACTATCATATCGTCTGCAAAAAGGGATAGTTTTACTTCCTCTTTTCCAATTAGTATTCCTTTAATTGCCTTTTCTTGCCTTATTGCCCTAGCCAGTGTTTCAAGCACTATATTGAACAGGAGTGGTGACAAGGTGCAGCCTTGTCGGGTTCCTACCTTTATGGTAGGAATTCCCTTTATGGGGAATCCTAACTTTCTCCATTTAGGATGATGTTGGTTGTGGGTTTCTTATATATGGCTTTGATTATGTTGAGGGATGATCCTTCCAGGCCAATTCCCTCTAAGACTTTAATCATGAAGGGATGCTGTATTTTTTCAAAGGACTTTTCTGCACTGATTGAGATGAGGGTGTGGTTTTTGGCCTTCAGTCCATTTATGTGTTTTATATTTATTGATTTTCGTTCGTATGTTGAACCATCCCTGCATCTCTGGTATGAATCCAAGTTGATCATGGTGAATGATCTTTTTGATGTATCACATACTTTTCTAATGTTATAAATTAAAATCCTCAGAGTTCTACAGTCAATTAATGAAGCACTTCCCTCTGTACTCACTTTACACATAAAATAGCAGTGTGAGTGTATGTCATGATGCCATAACAATTCTAAAATTATAACTCAATGTTCTATTGCAGACATTATCAGTTAGGATTCTGGTAAGAAATAATTAGAGTGCACAAATGGAAAATTTTGGGAAGAATTTATTGGAGACCATTTAGGAAGTTCTAGTAAACTGAAAAGGGGGGGGGGTTCAGAACCATCAGCCTGGACCATGGGCATCCCTGATCTGAAGGAACAGAGGAAAATGATGGTTACTGAGTGTGAATGAGCGGCTGTGTGGAAAGGTCCCCTAAAAGAACTTTGGTCATTGTAAGAATACATAGTCAACTCTCAATATGGCTGGGAAGAGCCACTTTCACCTAATTGATATTTGCTGGGAATTATGCCTCTAAAACTAAACTATCTGCAGTGAAACTTTGTGTCAAACATTTACAAAATTAGAAAAATCACTTAGAGTTTCACTACGAGCTAGGCATAACTGTACACAACTATAAACCCAGAACTCAGAAGACTAAGGCACTAAGGCAGGAAGATCAAGAGTTCAGGCCAGCTTGTTCTAGGTAGAGTGATCCTGCCACCTCCTCCCCCAAATTCAATATGATCACATTGAAGACTTAAGCATGATTTAATTGATGTTCTAATCTCACTCTAGTCTCACCCTCCTATTTTCTGCTGTAGCCTCACACTGGCCAAACCCTCCCCACGGCTGGAGAACAATAATTCTTATGATTTTATCTTGATCAGCCTCTAGAAATAGCCAAACAGAGAAGATCAAAAAGTGGTCCTGAAAAGAAAAACCTAAGGCACCCATCCAGAGGAGCAATTTTCCCAGGGGTTAGCCACAGCATTGGAGATGTCTGAGTCTGAATCTTCTCTGCTAATTATATAGCCTTAAAGGAAATGCCTAACCTCCTTACAGCTAGTTACCATATTCATAAGAGCAGGAAGTTCCATTAATGATTTTGTGAAATCATGTAAGAAAAAACTGAATGAATATGTGTAAAATATTTGCACATATATTGTATAGTAGAAATTTAACTGGGGCTGGCTGTTTTTATAATTATATGACATTACTAATGAAGCACCCAGGATTTGTAATCTGAAATACTCCCTAGCCAATTCACAGCCTCCATAAGCAGATTCAACAGTTGGGCTTTGTTGTTGTTTCTCCACTACCTATTTATTACCTGCCTATTTCTAATATTATTAAACTCCATAAATCATACTTTCAATAACTAATATTAAACCTGATTTTTAGGAAAGTCTAAACAAAACCATTCATAGCATTTATTGAAATTATTAATATATATTTTCAAATTATTTATATCAAACAAAAAAAATACCCCAATTAATATGATATGGAAATAATTTAAGAAACTTGAAGTTCTTTAGAAAATTTATTTTATTTAATTTTTTAATATTAGTTTTTTATTTTAATTTTTAATTTTGTGTTCCAGCAAAATTTCCTTTATGGACACTGCAATTAAATTCCATAGCATTTTTTTAAACATTTTTCCAACTCATATAATGGTTCCCAATGAAACTTAATCCCCCCCCATGCCTCAAACCCCCATCAGAACTCATGCATTATGACATCCAAGCAAAGCCCTGTCCAGTCATCCTTTTGAACCCATATGTCCTTCTGTGTAAGCAGATCCACTAGAGTCTAGTCAGTACATCTAGAAATTTTGGTAAGGCACATTCTTCCTCACCCAGCAGTACTGAGTCTTTTATAGTTCTCAGTCCAGGGTCAGTCTCCCACCCATTTCTCTTGTTCTACTTTGAGACCTTGTCCCAGTTGGCAAAAGTCTCATGCCTGATGCTGACATTGCCACAAGTTCACATGTGAAAGCTTACAGTAGCTAGTAAATCACTGCTTCTCTACACTCATTCACCAGCCCTGGCTCCTACAATCTTTCTGGCCCCACTTCCACAAAGATCCCTGGGCCATGGGTAGGTGAGGTTTAATATAGGGGTCCCATCCAGGGATATACACTCTGGAGGCTTCCATTCTTTGAATCTTGACTAGTTGTGTCCTTCCATTTGCACCACACTCCATTGTGTAAGGAAGCTTTATTGGTAAGAACGGAGAAATGCAGCTCTCTGCTTCCTGTGCTCATGGCGAGATGTGACCCTCGGCTTGCTGCTCCAGCCCTGGCCACCATGCTTCCTGCCACAATGGACTCTGATTCCCTGGAACCGTCAATAGTAAGCTCAAATAAACTCTTCCTTTTATAAGTTCCCTTGCCTATGGTGGTTTTATCACAGCAACAGAAAAGTGACTAATACAGTTATTTGGTACCAGAGAGTGGGCTGTTGGCTGTGAAGAACCTGACCATGTGGATGTTTGGAGAAATGTGGAAAACTTTGGAACTTTGGGCTAGAAAAGCTGTTGACTACTGTAAGCAGAGCTTAAGGGGCCATTCTAGTAGAAGCCTGGAAGAAAGCATTGCTGCAAAAAATGTAGTTCCAGAGGAAAATAAAGACTTAGGCAGCAACTGGGATATTTTGATAAAGAGTTTGGCAGCAGTTTACCCACAGCCCAAATACTGGCCTGATGCTAATTTGAAAAGCAATGGACTAATGTCTTTGGCGGAGGATATTTCAAGACAGCCTAATGTAGAAATGGTGGTGTGGCTATTGATGGTGAATATTGTGCAGATCTACAGTGAAGAAGAACAGATGTGGCAGAAAGAAATGCAGTATGTACAATTTGGATCTGAAAACTGCACTAGGAAGATTATAGGAGCTTACAGTTAAGAGATTGGCCTGTGTCTCAGAAGAGATTTTGGACGACAGACTTTTGAATAGAATTGAGACTGGTAAAGACTATGGGGACTTTTAAGGTTAGACTAAATGCATTTTGCATTTTATATGGTCAGGAGTCTATGGGGGCCAGGGAGTGGAATGTGATGGTTTAAATGAGTGTCCCCCACAGGCTTTAAGTATTCAGACATTTTGTCTCCAGTTGGTGGCACTGTTCTTGGAGGTCTTAGAAGGTGTGGCTGTGCTGGAGGAAGTACATCATTGGGGGCAGGATAAGTGAGTTTAACAAGCCTGTGGTCTCCAGTCTCTCCCTCACTCTGCTTCCTGTGCTCATTGCGAGATGTGACCCTCAGCTTGCTGCTCCAGTCCTGGCCACCATGCTTCCCACCATAATGGACTCTGATTCCCTGGAACCATCAATCGTAAGCTCAAATAAACTCTTCCTTTTATTAAAAAAAAAGAGAGAGAAATGCAATCATTTTTTCTCCACCCCTTATTCTTCATGTAGAGAAAAGTTCAATTGTAGACATGTCTCCTAGGAGTGGGAATTTTTCAGATGTATATATTCTGTGTCTGAAGAGTGGTGGGATTCTGCATTGGTCTCCATCTATTGCAAAGAGTAGTTTTTTGATGAGTGGCCTACAATATGTGTATCTATAAATAAAAGATTCCCATAGAGCCGGGCGTGGTGGTGCACGCCTTTAATCCTAGCACTTGGGAGGCAGAGGCAGGCGGATCTTTGTGAGTTCAAAGCCAGCCTGGTCTACAGAGTGAATTCCAGGGCTACAAGGAGACCCTGTCTCAAAAAGTCCAAAAAAAAAAAGATTCCATAGTTAGTTTATGGTAAGAAATTTCATTTGTCTAGAGATATGGTGTCTAGAGACACCATAGGCTTTACTCTAGGCTCTATGCATGGAGACCCTGTGTTCCACCCCAAAACAACAAATTTTGCATGGGGCAAACTGAGGGTTTCACTGTGGCCCATAATGATGCTTGTTTTCTCATCCAGTTCTTTCTTTTATTATCCTTGAGTTACTTTAATTGTTCAGGTGACAGCTCTTGCTGATACTTCCTAGAAGTTAGACCAACAGATGGATGGATTCCTTCCTTCACGCTGGCACAGAACGTTGCCAACCACCAAGCTCAAGGCCACATTGCTTGTTTCTATCAGTTAAGTACAGGGGATTTTTTTTTTTTTTTTTTTTGGTCTTTTTGAGACAGGGTCTCCCTGTAACCCCAGCTGGCCTGGAACTTGCTCTGTAGACCAAGCTGCCCTTGTACTCATAAGATCCGTCTGCCTCTGCATCCTAACTGCTTAGATTAAAGGGATGTGCCACCATGCCTGGCATGGGATACTTTTTTTTCTTTTTGGTCTTTTCGAGACAGGGTCTCCCTGTAGTCCCAGCTGTCCTGGAACTCACTCTGTAGACCAGGCTGGCCTTGAACTCACAAAGATCTGCCTGCCTCTCCCTCCCAAGTGCTAGGATTAAAGGCGTGCACCACCACACCCAGCAGGGGATACTTTTTATAGAAGTTTGTTCAATGCTTTCTGTCTTGATATTCATTAATTGAGGTACAATATTACTGAAGGTTGAATGCTGTCAATTATTTCCCTAAAATGTCACATCTCTTTTCTACACATAAATTAATGTCTACTTTTGTATTATTGATTTTTTGACTGACAGCTTTTGGTAACTCTGGAATAGCCATAAATCTGATGCTTACTGTTTCAAAGTCATCAATAGCTCTACTATCAGCCACTCTGTCCAACCACAATCACGTCTCTCTTTTCTTAAAATGTTTGGGCCTTTGCTCAGAACAGAGTTCCCTGATCACCTGACTACCACCTTGTCTTTCAAGTTAACCAAAACTTGCTGAGGAGCAGGATGGACGGCACCCAAACCTTGATAAGATTAAATTTCACTACTAATTCTTTTCACAGCCCCTTTTCTTTTTGGCATTCACAGCACATATCTCAGTCAAAATTGGTTAGTATTATATGCTTGATTTATTTCCTTGTGTACTGTAAGATTAAACGTGATAGAGACTGTGTCTGTTACTTATATAGAATGCCTAACATTTACTAATTTGTCAGTGTTTTTTTTTTTTAAGTGAATGGATGGATTCATGAATGACTATATCCAGTAATGTTTAATGTTTAAATTTCAATATATTGGACTTCTCTTTATTATCTGTTGTTGCCTATTTTACTTATTTTTATTTGATTACTTGAAGCTTATTATTATTATTCACTTACCAACATATCTCCATATGCTCTGTGACCCTCAAAAATGTGGCAGGATCCAACTCCAGCTCTGTGAACCAAATGTATGATAAAGCCAAGCCTTCTATTTCCTGCTGTCCAGCTCCTTGTCCTACAACTTTTCCAGCTCATACAAATTTGGTTGGGTCCATCCTGGATACCTCATACTGTCCCCACCCTGCTTGATTATTCCCACCTTAGCCCTGTGCTCAGAACCTCACAGCCTTCGGGAATTATTCAAAACACACAGATAAAACTCTTATCTTCATGTTCCAGGGTTTCTTTCCATTCAGACAGGTCTGTGACCTCTATTTTCTTTTTGTTTGGAGTATAAATTGCTTTCCTTTGTATAGTTAGTTCCTTAATGAAAAAGGAGTGCTCTACAGTAAGAAAGCATAGCCCTTTAAAAATGCCTGACTGATTACCATTCATACTGTTTCAGTCATCTCTATCATATTTCTGTATCTGAGATCAAGGTAAACTCACAGCTGTCAAACTAGAAGAAATGGCAAGTTTATATTTGTGAATTAATGGTTGTGTTCCAAGTTAAATTAATTTTTTTAACTATATGAAGTTTTTGATGAAAATATCAACCTTTAGAATGGTACTTTAATGACACAAATAAGATAAAAGATTATGTATTGCATAAATTAGATACATTTTCTAGAAGATTTCACACATTTATGTAATTTTCTTTACCAATTCTATTATTCACAATGATACCAGAAGATACATAATTCCATCAACACATTGTATAAAAATGTTTAATTTAAAGTATTTAATTACATTTGTATTGAAGCCAAACAACATATGATTATTATTTCCCAATTACCTTGTAACATCATTGTGCTGGAGATATCAAGGCTCTGTAGCTTCCAGCTCATTAGTATGGAGACTATTGACTTCTTTATAAATGAAAGAACCAAACTCCTTATTTGTGTAAAATAAAATCATAATATAGTCTTATAGGTGGCTTTAAAAAATTGACAGCTATAATTTCAAATACCACAGCAATCATAATTATGTATTATATCTAACAAAGTTAGAGTTTTACATTATATAATTGAATATAATAATTATGTATATCATAATTGCAAGTGCAGGCCCTTTATGTAGTTCAAGATAACTAGATCTATGTACTGACTACATTTTAATCTTAACTTGCCTTTGGACAAATAATAGTTCCTGTAGACTCCTGGAAATGGCAATAGCAATGCAAACTCACTGGTTTCTGTTGAAGATTCACTGGGATTAAGTAAGAAGTGACTGGTTGAGGAAGGACTTAATAAAGGACTCTGGAACTCTCCATTGGATATGTATAAAATGTGGCCCAGAACACATTGGGAAAATCAAAACATACAAACTTCATACATTCCATCTTATTTTCTTGTTATTTCTTAAAGCAGCAGCAGTTCAGAAAAAAATGGAAAACAAGAAAGAAAAATCAATTCACCTAACATTTAAATATGACACTATTCTTAAAGAACTTAGAAGAACTTGTAATAAAAGGAAATATAAGGCTTTTTATGTCCTCAAATTATATCTCAACAACACATAAAAGCCTTTTAAACTTAAAAGAAGTTAAAAGCACATATTTTTTTCTTAATGTCAGTCGTATTCGTTTGATCTAACATTTAGTGTAAAATGTTAAATTTGGAGGACTCTTTGCATATGAAATCTCACTAATATTTAATATCTTATAATTTTGTTCATGCCAAGTCTCCAAAGGAAAACAGGAATGACTTCAGTCAAAGCTAGAATGATATTGAAGCTGCAGGCAATAAATCAAATTAAGCCATAAATTTTAAGTGTAAAACAGCGATGTTTTAAAACCAGAATGCTGATAGCTGGTGTGACAGTGTGTGCCCTTAATTCCAACAATTGAGAGGTGAAAGCAAGAGAAGCCCTACAAGTTCAAGACCAATCTGTATTACTTAGTAAACTCCATGCCAACCAAGGCTACAGTGACATCTTGTCTTAAAAGAACCATAGAAAAGTACTGAAACCTTTAGTTTTGACATTTTTCCAGAATGCAAAATTTAACTAAAAATAGTTGCTTAAAAACTATACTTCCCATAAAAATGTATTGTCAGGATTGAAGAACATGTATGAGAAGGAGCAATATCGAGAGCTAAAACTACAGACACAGAGAGCAAGTCTGGGGTTTAGGGAAAGGAGGCAATAATGGGAAGAACCATTCCAGGGCTTTAGCATTTAGAGTCATCCGCAGGTGGCATCTGTCCAGCAGTCGCTGGGCAGAGTGTACCAGCCCAAACAGTTCATCACGGGGCTTATTGCCAGAGTCATCTCACCAACTGGGTTTAGCTCAAAAGCAGCAAGCAAGAAATACAATAAAAGCTATGAAAATTTGTTGCATAAATTAGAATATGCTTTGCCACCCTTCAGAGGTTTCCCCATAATCATTTTCTGGCGATTCAAAACCATAAGTGTTCCATGATCTAACATCAGTGTGTTTAGTTTTTAGTAAGACAATGGAACCAGCCCAGAATTTAGAGTCAGATCAATGTGTGCTTAACTCTCTGCTACAATATAGATGCCACTTAAAAAGTCTGTTTGTATATATTTGAGAAAGTTACTTAGCCTTTATTGGACTCATTGCTCCTTAATTGTAAAATGGAAATAAGCTTCATGCACTTTGTATGGGCACTTAATTAAGATCTTCTCTCAAAGCAAATGCACATGTTTCAAGTCACAAAACCTGCTCAAGCAGCACAGACTGAGATATTCTGCATATGAGCACACAGATTTACCAGGGTTATTAGTCAAGGCCTTTTGCAAAACATTTGAACTAAAACTTTATGGAGCCTAGGTTACAGACAAAAAATGGCACATTTTTTTTGATTGACTTAGACGCTTATTCAAGTCTTGCAAATCTAAAGATAAAAGAAAGAAAATTTGAAAGGAGAAAAATGGCTTTGCACATTGTAAGGGTCTATGATATGCTGAGCAGTACAATGGCTAAAAGCTGAGGCTGGGATAGACCAGGAAGGTCAAATCCCTACCCACAGCTGACTAGGTATGTGAGCTTTCTCAGTCTCTAAAGCTTTCAACTCTTCAATTACTAAATGGAGATAAAGACTACCTACTTCATCATCAGAAGGCTATTTTAACTGTTATGTTACAAGGATTAAATTGAGTCACCTAACCTAAAGCCTCTTGAAAGTCTGTCACAGAGTCAGCGTTTATTTTTCCCCATATTTACAGATTATTTATTTAGCTGAACGTATTTCATGGCATGAGTATGTCAGGTATAGTCAAGGGATTCCATTTTTAAAAATAAGAAAGCAGAGTGCACAGAGCTTAGATCGGGGATTTCCCAGGACCTCCTGAAGCACAGCTCTCTTGATGATAGCAAAGAGCTGGAACCAACCCAAGTGCCCTTCAACTGACGAGTAGATAGAGAAATTTTGGTACATTTACACAATGAAGTTCTATGCAGTGGTAAAGAAAGATGACATCATGAACTTTGCAGGTAAATGGATGAAGCTAGAAGATATCATGCTGAGTGAAGTAACAGTCCCAGAAAAACAAACGAGGGATGAATCCCTCATCTGTGGATGCTAGCACCAATTACCTAATTATATGGCAAACTGAGCAACGTTAATGTGATCTGAAAACAACTGTGCTCTTGTATTGTAGAAACCCTTAAAAAATAAACAAATTAAAAAAAACGTACAGAGACACAGGTACATCCACATAGACAGAGAGAAATAGATGTAATATATGAATCAGATACACAGACATAAAGATACATACAGAGAGACACAGATACATACACATAGGTATATACAGGTATGATACATAGACATAAAGATACATAGAGACACAGACACATACAGATAGAGAGATAAAGGTATGAAACACAAATCAAATACATAGACATGAAGATACATACAGAGACACATACATACACATAGATAGAGATACAGGTGTGATACATACATCAGATACATAGACATAAATATACATACTGAGTCACACAGACACATAGTGAGATACAGATATCCACACATACATCAAATCCATAGACATAAAGATACATATAAAAACACACAGACACATACACAAAGGGAGAGAGATATAGGTATGATATGCACATCAGAGACATAGACATAAAGATACATACAGAGATACACATAGACATAGAAAGACAGACACACTGAAACACAAAGACTAACACACAAGTAGACACACAGAGACACAAATGTTATACAGACACTCAGAGTGTGAGGAGCTTCTCTATAAGGGGTTGGCATGCTCAGACACAGACACAGATACAGACATAGAGACACAGACACTCAGACACTCAGAGGTACAGACACAGACAGACAGACACATACACACACACAAACATAAACAATGCGGAAAAATTAAAAAATAAATAAAATAAGAAAGCATATTACAAAATCCATGGAATACCTTAAATTTATGAAAATTTGTCATATGTCACTAGCCTCATATTTTTGTGATTTTAGTAGCAACCTTGCTCTTCTTTCCATTGGGATAGAAAACTGAAGGACAGAGGTGATGAGATAGCAGCATAATATGACATTTTTGTGATGGTTTAGTTTTGCTGGTCTGTTTCTCAGGTTATATGCCAATGTCTCAGAGTCTGGAGCATACCATAGCTTTGTTGTACTTTTTGAGGCCAGGTATTAAAATCTCTGTAAACTTATTGTTTTTTACCCAAGATTGTTTTGACTCTTTGGGTGCTTTGTTGTTCTTTGAAATTTTAGAATTTATTTTTCTATTTCTATGAACAATGTCATTGCTCTTTTGATTGAAAGTACATAGAATTTGTAGCTCTTGTTGGAAAATATGGACTCCAGTAATATTAATTCTTCTAATCCATGAAACTCAATAACCTTGCATCATATGTGTATACTACTCCTTTATACATCCACTCATCAGCCAATGGGTTTCCTGTTTGGGCAAAGGTGCTATAAGCATTGCTATATTTGGGCCTTGCTTTACATTTTTCAAATATATGCCCATAAGTGTAGAAATGACTATTCTAGTCTGTTCTCTGTTTTTGATTCGGTTCATTGTTATGGCAGTACATAAACTTCATTATAAGTATTTTGATGAATGCCTCTGGTAGCTGGTAATGTCGGAATTCACTTTATATCTGCATTAGATGTGCAAGTCTTCTCTTCAATGGATTCTATCATATGGCCCTTTGAACTGGATTTATTCAAGTGCTATGTGCAATTGTGTACTGTAATTAAATTTTTCAGGTCTTGTTTGAAGCATTACTTGGTTTTAAATTTTAATGATCTTTGTAAACTGAAGAAAACTTAAAATTTATTATCATTAATATTATCAGCATATTTTGTTAGAAATTTAGATATCATACATACTAAAGTCTTCCATAATCTAGTAAATGATATTGCCTTCTCTTTCTAAAAAGTCTTACAACTCTGAATTCTGCATCTAAATATTTTACATTATTCTCTGCATCAGATGAGTCATACATCTGTTTCTGGGTGAATAACAAACTAATTTTAGATATTTTTAAAGAATTATTAGTTACTTTGTAATTCTACTTGTCCTATATTCCAAAATTCCATTTAGATAACTCTATTGTTGGTATATTCATTGAAATCCAGTGTTTTGTTGTTGATCAATGTGCAATTATAAGTGATAAAATGTCACTTTACGTCATGACAGCTTTAAGAGTAACTTATTAATCATTATGTTTTTTCAATGTCACTTTGGTATTTCATGAGTGTGTTTTTATTTTTGTGAACAAAAGGCATCTCCTACCATGGAAAGGGGCTGGCTTCACACCAGTCTCATTGAGATTTGGAGAGTCATGCACTGAAGAAGGTGAGAAACAGATTATGCCAATAAAAGTAACAAGAAGGTAGTTTCCATGGAAACAGTAAATAAACAGATTTTACCCATGCCAAATTTTACATAGCTCTTTAAAAATTAGTTCTGAATAACATATTTTACCAACGTGAATTTTTTAAATAAAATACTTTTACTGATGGTTTGTGTATTTCATACATCATTTTTCAGTCCATTTTAAACATGTTCCCTTTTCTCTGCCCCCCACAGGACCCCAGTTCATGCATTCTGCCATGTGGCAGAATGTCTTGCATCTTCTTCTCAGTCTTTTTAGAGTTTTTCTCTGCAAAGGTTTATGATTTGGTGCAGAATTTAACTTTTTCAGTCAGTTGTTATTCAGAACTAATTTTTAAAGAGCTATGTTGATGGGTTTACATTCCCACCAGCACTTCATGAGTGTTCCCCTTTCCCCACAACCTCTCTAGCATTTGGTGTCTTTTGTTTTCTTGATCTTAGCCAGTCTTATAAAAGTGAGTTGATATCTTAGAGTGGTTTTAATTTGCATTTCCTTAATTATTAATGATGTTGAACACTTTTTAAGATGTTTCTCAGGCATATTTTACCAATGTGAATTTTTTTTTAATTCTTATTCTAGCAATTTTTCCAATTCAAGGAATATAATTAACTTTTTTGTTTTTTTTGTTTTTTTTTTTTTTTTTTTTTTTTTTTTTTTTTTTTTTTCGTTTCTTTTTTTTTTTTTTTTTTTTGGTCCTTTTTGAGACAGGGTCTCCTGTAGCCCCAGCTTGTCCTGAACTCATTCTGTAGACCAGGCTTTTAATTTTGATCTTAGACCCATTCCAACTTTTGAGCTTTTTGACCCAGAATCTCCCCTGTAGCCCCAACTGACCAGGAACTGGCTATGTAGACGAGGCTGGCCTCACTCAGTCTCATAGATCTATGCCTACTTCTGCCTTCTTATTTTTTTTTTTTTTTTGGTCTTTTTGAGACAGGGTCTCCCTGTGGCCCCAGCTGTCCTGGTACTTGCTCTGTAGACCAGGCTGGCCTTGAACTCACAAAGATCCGCCTGCCTCAGCCTCCCAAGTGCTAGGATTAAAGGCATGTGCCACCATGCCTGGCTCTGCCTTCTTTTTGTTAAGATGGAAGGTGCACACCCCAACACCTAGCTTGAGGTTATTTATTTGAATGGTAGTTCAGTAGGACAGCACACCCTCTTCAATTATTTTCCTGAATATTTTAGTAATATATATGATTTTAGTATAAATGATAATATTTATTATTGCTCCTGAATTCTACTATGTCTAGGTGCATATTAACAGTGGTATTAAAGATAGTTTCAGGTATGTTGCAAAATTAAAAAGCTGTTTCTATGTCTGTTGAATCCTGTGTTTAATTTCTTCTCTACATCATTTTGAGTTTGTTTTGCATAATACTGTTGAGAAGCCTCACCCAACTTTTGACCATTTTCTCAATCAGTTTAATTTTTTTCTCCACTTTATGTATCTTATTAATTTGAGGTTAAGTGCAAGGGTTTAATTAGACTGCAACAAGATCTCTGTGCATCAAAAATGGATTCTTGCCAGATACTGAGTTTGCCAGAACCTGGTTTCGGATTTCTGACTTTAGGATTATGAAAAATAAAGTACATTTTAAAAGTTAAAAAAAATACATACTTTGAAATTCTTCAATCAATAAAAATATTTTTAAAAATGAAAAGTAAATTGTTTCTAACATTTTGCCATTAAGTTTGAGATAGAGAGACAGAGAGAGAGAGAGAGAGAGAGAGAAGAGAAGAGAAGAGAAGAGAAGAGAAGAGAAGAGAAGAGAAGAGAAGAGAAGAGAAGAGAAGAGAAGAGAAGAGAAGAGAAGAGAAGAGAAGAGAAGAGAAGAGAAGAGAAGAGAAGAGAAGAGAAGAGAAGAGAAGAGAAGAGAAGAGAAGAGAAGAGAAGAGAAGAGAAGAGAAGAGAAGAGAAGAGAAGAGAAGAGAAGAGAAGAGAAACAGGAGGTTTATCTTGCAGGTTAAGGAGTTATCCTGGTTTACAAAATGCTGTGCTCATGTCTGTCAGCACTGGGATTTCAAAATTAACATGGCCTCTACAATTTTCACATAAGCTTTCCCTTAATGAGAGAAGGGTCTAGGCTGGATTTGATTAAAGCATATTGCAAACATGTATGAAATTCTTAAATATTTTGATTCTAAAATACAATTATTTAAAACAGATAAAATAGAAAAAGATATACATTGATGGATTTCTATTGTTCAGAAGTAAATATAATCATTTCCTTTTTCTGAAACATCTCTGAGGCCCATTTTAAATAAATATATGAGTTTTTCATTACATTCAGGCTAATATCAACAGTTCATTCTTGTTTCAATGTTATAGTGCAAATACTAAATTACCTTGTAAAACTGGGGCTCATAAATTTCATGATATGATCTTGCCTATAAAACACTGGTTTGAAATTTTGAACAGGAAAACTTTTTGAACTCAGCATAGTCTAGTATTAAAATACCTAGTAGTACACTTTAAAAAGTATTTTTAGATTTAGATTATACTTTTGAGGGATTATTTTCTTTCCTTAAGCTTCTAAAATTAATGTCACAAATTAATCTATTCACATAGTTTTTAGTTTTACTTTGCAGTTTATTTCCTTTTTATTCACTACTATTTGCTACTGAGTTTTCTTTATTCCAGGTTAACTTTTAATTTATTTTGTTTATGACTTTTAAGCCAGCCATGCTGGCATATACATTTGATCCTAGCACTCAGGGGAAGATGTAGGTGGATTTCTATAAGACTGAGGCTAGTCTGGTCTACATAGTGAGAGTTCTAGGAGAACTTAGGGTATAGGAAAACCCTGTCTCAGAGTTTTGTGACCTGAGATTAAATGCACTGTGTAGTCTGTTAACCAAATCTTCACTGTATTTTATGGACTTTATATATGGTTTTAAATTATTTAGTCTTTCCATTCATACAGAAGATATAACTGCACATTCCCTGAGTCATAGTCTTCATTAGTTTTCTTAATTTTTCTGTAGGCCTAGAAGTTAAAAATTAAAATATTTGGCACATGGTAAAAATAGTGTCTTTATAGTATCTTTACTGAGGAAGCTTTATTTAAATAAAAAGCTTTCCACATAATTTTGCATCACTATATTTTTAAGCCCTCAGGGACTCTGTGAAACAACACAAATAATTTAAAACAAATACAATTTAAAACTCCATTTGTTTTAGCATTCTTTCAAAGAAATTGTAATATGCTAAAGTTATGAGAAATCACATGGTGGGTAAAACTACTAATGTCAAATGCTACTATATTTATTCAACTCAAAAACAATTGTTTTTGCTTTAACAAAATACTAAATAGAAAATAGTTTAAGAAACATTGGTTTAAATAGTGAGTCAGGCTCTTTTCACCCAGCCTGCTATTTCTGTGATTGCTGAAATGACCAAATTAATAACATCTCATGTTTTGCTAAATGTTTGAATAAATTAAGATATAAGACAAATGGCTATACTGAGTTAATCATAAAATCAACCAGTCCAATCTGTCAAATACAAGGGGACTGAATTAAGGCTTGTCTCCCTGATATATGGGGTTAATTGGCCTTAATTTGAATTTAAACTGCTGGTTGGAATTTGATATCAACTCTGATTATTTGAGTAGTCTTCGTAAAGATAGTCAATATCTTTCTACCCACTGTCCATCAGTACAAAGCAGTATTTACTGTAATCAAACAAAAACTTTGCTGTGAAAATCCAGTTTATAAAGCCATTTGGCTTTATTAAAAGGCAGTAATAATACTTTGCAAGTGATCCTTTTCATGAAAAGATCAATGTAAATGTTTACTATCATGATAAGATTGAACAAAACACATATTGTTTGAAGTGTTTCTTGGACTATCTTCACCTACAACTCAAAGCGAAGTTGTCCATGTTTGGCACTGAAGGTTTTGTGAAAGAGTCTAAAGCTCTTGGTGGGATCATTATCATCCTGTGTGGTCAACTCTAATTAATATGTATATGTACATATAATATATCTTATATAACTAATATTATGTCTGCATATATATGTATTTTAAAGTAAATATTTAAAGTACTGTTTCCCTCTGGCTCTTCCAAACACAGTGTTATTTATCACTACTTCACCCTTCTCCCTCTGTATTTATTACCTTTCTCCTCAGTTTTATTGGAGCTACCTCATATTCAACAAAGGGGCCAAAAAAGCTCAGTGGAGGAAAGATAGCATCTTTAGCAAATGATGTTGGCAAAACTGGATCACCATTTGTAGAAGAACAAAATTAAACACCAGGTGAGATCACCCTGTAGAAAAATAAACTTGAAATGGATCAAAAATCTCAACCTGAAACCCAAAACCCTGAAGGTGATAGAATAAAAAGTTGGCAGCATCCTATAAGACATAGGTGTAGGAAAAGACTTTCTAAAGCAGCTGCACAGGAAATAAGGACAACAGCTGACAAGTGGGACCTCATCAAGCTCAAAAGCTTTTGTACAGATAAAGAAACAATCAAGGGGGCTGGAGAGATGGCTTAGCAGTTAAGAGTGCCAACCGCTCTTGCAGAGGACCCGGGTTCGATCCCCAACACCCATATGGCGGCTGAGAACCATCTTTAACTCCAGTTCCAGGGGAATCCGACACCCTCTTCTGACCTCTGTGGCATTGCATGACATGGGTGCACAGACCTACATCCAGACAGTACATTCATACACATATAAGAATAAATAAAATTTAAAAAAAGAAACAAGGAAGTGAAGAGAAAACCCACAGAGTGGGAGGAGACCCTCACCACTGATATATCTGACAGAGCATTAACATCCAGAATATAGAGACTACTCAAAAAACAAAGAAGTAAGAAAACAAATGACCTACTAAAAAAGATGGAGTAAAGAGCTGAACAGAGACTTCATCAGTAAGGAACTAAAGATGGCTGAGAAACATCTTACAAAGTGTTCAACATCATTAATAATTAAAGAAATGGAAATTAAAACCACACTAAGGTATCATCTCACTCCAATAAGACTGGCCATTTCCTTCTTGATAGTACCTGTGTCCTACTGTCCTGCTCTCTAGAACTCTTTCTCTCTCCCCCAAAATCCCTTTCTACTGTCCTGGCTTCTGTGATTATTCCAAGTTATATATTCTCATCTAAAAATTTGGAGCTAGAATCCACAAAAATAAAGGACATGTGGCATTTTGTTTCTAACTCAGCATAACATTTTCCAGTTCCATCTGTTTAACATCAGATTTCATTTTTCTATACAACTGAACAGAATTCCATTGTGTATATGTGTAGTGTTTTCATTATCCATTCATCAGTTGAAGCACATTTAGATTATTTCCATTTCCTAGGTGTATTAGTTACTTTCCTATTGCTGTGATAAAACACCCTGACCAAAGCAAATTATAGAAATAAGAGATTATTTGCCTTATGGTCCCAGAGGGTAAGAGTTCATAGAGGCAGGAGAGGCATGAAGGCAGGAAGTGGTGGGGCAAGAAGCCAACTGATCACAATGTCAAACAGGAACAGGAAGCAGAAAGGAACTAGAAATACAAGACTCAAAAACTTTCAAAGGCTGCCCCCAGTGAAATGCTTCCTCTGGCATGGCCACACCTCTTAAAGGTCCTATAACCCTCCCAGACAACAATATGAACTGGAGACCATGTGTCCAAATACTTGGGGCCTATGGAAGAAACTCACCACCACACTAGGTATTATGACTAAAGCAATAATAAACATGGCTGAACAAGTATCTTTGCAGTAGGATATCATGTTAATTGAATATATGTCAAGAAGTGGTATAGCTGGGTCATATGGTACATTTACTTTTAGCTCTTTGAGAATTTGCCACACTGATTTCCATAGTGGCTGAAGTATATGCCATTGTCAATGCCCTTGGTTGCCTCCCAAACCCAGAAGGTAAGAGCCTATTGCTAGGACACAATGCACTCTGGACACAGGATATGGAGGAACTGAGCTAGAAGTGACCTAGAAGCCTCTTCCATGAGGAATAGCACACTATCAGACTATAGTATGCAAGCTGCTAAGGGAGAAAAGCAGTCAGTAGTTTGTCATAGATACAAAGTCTGTGAATCACAACAAGAACTAGCCTGCCAAGCAATCAATAAAGGTGCAATAGCTGCACTTTCATCTTGGGGATAAACGATTAAGTCAATTGTCTAAATTGACTTAAAATCCACTCAGTAGTTGGAAATTCATGCCTGATACTGCAACCCTAGCCAAATACCTGTGCCTGCAGAGGTCACAGATGCTAGAAGAAACCCTACTGCTGTTTTCTTAAACCAATATAAATTCTAAGTGTATTCTACATACTGACCCTCATGCCCACAGAAAAGTGTAGCTATCACTCTTCATTCAAAAAGTTTCTTTTTGTAACAGATTCACAACTGGTTAAAAGGCAGGGAATAAGTGATAATTAATTAGGGGTGCTCAGCCCTAATTAATACATCTACAATGTAATCTTTATACCTAAGGTTCAGGGAACATCATGGAAGAGAGGCAACAAAGAATGTATGTAAGAGCCTGAGGCTCAGGACACCTGCTTCCAGACAGTGTCTTCTAGACATAACTACATCCATGACATAAACAAGATGATGGAATACATGTCTGGAAAACCAACTCTTCATAAAATACTTGAAGCAGGGCTGGAGAGATGGCCTAGCGGTTAAGAGCGTCGACCACTCTTACAGAGGACCCAAGTTCAATCCCCAGCACCCACATGGCGGCTGAGAGCTGTCTGAAACTCCAATTCCAGGAGAACTTCAGTTCCAGGGGAATCCGAGACCCTCTTCTGACCTCCGCGGCATTGCACGACACGGGTGCACAAACCTGCATGCAAACAGTACATTGATACACATACCAAAATAAATAAAATTAAAAAAAAATACTTGAAGCAATTCAAAGGGCAGAAGAGAGGAGCAACAATCCTCAAACACCTAGGAAAAGAAACTAATAAAAACATAACCATAGGAGCAAAATCAGAGGCCAGAAGTCCAAATGGATAATAAAGTGAAAGGAAGCAGCATCCATCTATCAATTATAACCTTAAATATTAATGGGCTAAACTCCCCAATCAAAAAGCATAGACTGGGAGAATGGATTAGGAAACAAAACCCATCTATATGCTGTCTACAAGAAACCCATCTCAATTTCAAGGATAGGCACCAACTTAAGGTTAAGGGATGGAAGAAAGTATTCCAAGCAAATGGTACCAAAAAGAAAGTGGGTGTGGCTATTCTAATATCAGATAAATAGACTTCAAAGCAAAAGAAATGAAAAGAGACAAAGAGGGCCATTACATCTTTATTAAAGGAACAATTAACGATGAAGATTTCACAATCATAAATATATATGCACCAAACATCGGTGCACCAAACTTTACAAAGACAATTCTTCAGGATCTCAAGGCACAGATTAACCCCAGCACACTAATACTAGGGGACTTCAATACCCCATTAAGTCCCCTAGACAGATCAACAGGACAAAGGATAAACAAAGAGACATCTGAACTAAATGAGACAATACACCAAATGGACCTCACATACATATATAGAATATTTTATCCAAACACACTACAATACACATTCTACTCAGCACCTCATGGAACATT